>PVJC01026124.1:0-24225 GCA_004026665.1 Murina feae
AGAGTTAAAAAAAGAGGATGTATGAGTGAACTGTAGGGCCTATAATGAAAACCAAGTATAGTTGCATACTGGGGACAGATTTTAAAAGTAGAAGTCAGAAAAGAAAAAAAGATAAATGATAGTGGATAATTAGGCAGGTAGATAGATAGGTATTAAAACAGTGGCAGTAAGTAGAGAAGAATGTATGGCAAAGGTAGGATGAGAGAAAAAGAGAGAGGGAAGAAAAGTTATAAAGGGCAGGCAGTCAGGTTAGCAGTTAAGAACCAGAGGTCCTGGATTGTGAGAGTCCCCAAGAACTCCATATTGGAGAAGGTGCAGGTCGGGCTGAAGGACCTCTCCCCTAACCCCCATGCACAAATTTCATGCACCGGGCCCCTAGTTTCTTATAAGAATAGTAACAAGACAGGAATGCCCACTTTCATCACTCCTGTTCAACATAGTACTAGAAGTGTTAGCCATAGCAATCAGACAAAAAGAATAAATCAAAGGCATCCAAATTGGAAGGAATAAATAAAACTGTCATTATTTGCAAGACAACATGATATTGTACATAGAAAACCCTATAGACTCGCCCCCAAAACTGTTAGATTTAATAAATGAATTCTATAATGTAGCAGGGTAAAAAATTAACACCCAGAAATCTATGGCATTTTTATACACCAATAACGAACACTCAGAAAGAGAAACTAAAAATCCCACTTATCATTAGAACAAAAAAATTAAGATACTTAGGAATAAACTTACCAAAGAGGTAAAAGACCTGTACTCAGAATATTACAGGAAGTTGAAAAAAGAAATAGAAGAAGATATACAAAAGTGGAAGAATGTTCATGGACTAGTAGAATCAAATCATTAAAATATCCATGCTACCCAAAGAAATCTATAGATTCAATGCAATCCATATTAAAATATCAAGAGCATATTTCACAGACCTACAACAAATACTTCAAAAATTTATATGAAATCAAAAAAGACCCCGAATAGCCAAAACAATTTTGAGGAAGAAGGACAAACTTGGAAGAATCACAATACCAGATATGAAGTTATACAGCAAAATCATTGCACTCAAAACAGCCTGTGGCTGGCACAAGAATAGACATATAGACCAATGGAACAGGACAGAGAACCCAGAAATACACCCAAGCCATTATGCTCACTAAATATTTGATAAAGGAGATGAGAGCATACAATGGAGTCAAGACAGTCTCTTCAATAAATGGCTTTGGAAAAATTGGACAGATACATGCAAAAAAAAACACAAAAAACACAACACCCAAACTAGAACTAAACTAAACTAAACTAAAAAATAAATTAAAAATAAATAAGAAATAAAATAAACTAAAAAAAATAACCCCAAAATGGATAAAAGACTTAAATGTAAGGCATGAAGCCATAAAAATCCTAGAAGAAACCATTGGCAGCAAAATCTCAGACATCAATCACAACAATATGTTTACCGATGCAACTCCTAGGACAATGGAAACTGAGGAGAAAATAAAAAAAAAATGAGACTACATAAAAATAAAAAGTTTCAGCACAGCAAAAGAAACCATTAACAAAATAACAAGAGAGCCCACTGCATGGGAGAACATATTTGCCAATGATACATCTGTTAAGGGGTCAATCTCCAAAATTCATAGGGAACTCATACAACTTAACAAAAAGAAGACAAACAACCCAATAAAAAAAGGGGCAAAGGACCTAAATAGATAGTCCTCCAAAGTGGACATTCAAAAAGTCAAAAGGCATATGAAAAAATTCTCAGTGACTAATCATCTAAGAAATGCATATCAAAACAGCAATGAGGTACTATCATCACACCTGTCAAAATGGCTATCATCAACAAATGACAAGTGCTAGTGAAGATGTGCAGAAAAGGGAACCCTTGTACACTGCTAGTGGTGATGCAGCCTCTGTGGAAAACAGTAAGGAGTTTCTTTAAAAAAAATTAAAAATGGAACTGCCATTTTACCCAGTGATCCCACTTCTAGGAATATATACTAAAAAATCAGAAACACTAATTCATAGCAGAACAATTTTCAATAGGTAAGATGTGAAACAGCTTAAGTGCTTATCAGCAGATGAGTGGATTAAAAAGCTGTGGTAAATCTATACAATGGAATACTATGCAGCTTTTTTTTAAAAAAAAGAACTCTGACCATTTGCAATAGCCTGGATGGACCTGGAGAGCATTATGCTAACAGAAATAAGCCAGTCATATTAAGATAAGTATTGCATGGTCTCACTCACTTGTGAAATCTAATGAACAACATGAAGTGATGAAGAAAAATAGACTCAGAGATATACAACCATGGAATAGACTGTCAAACCTCAGAGGAAAGGCAAAGGAGGTGGAAGGGTGGGGGTGGAAGAGATCAACCAAAGAACTCATATGCATATATACATAACTCATGGACACAGACATAGGGTGGTGAAGGCCTGGGGTGGGGGCAGGGGTAAACGGGGGGAAAATGGGATGCATGTAAATACTTTCAACAGTAATTTAAAAAATCAAATCAAATCATAAAAATGAAAAAGAAAATGTCTTTTGTTTCTGACCCAGTTGTTTCATGTCTTCTGCCATGAAACTGTTGCAAGCTAACTTGACATGCCCATTTTTATGCCAGTACCAGATTGTTTTTATTGCAATGGCCTATGGTATAGTTTGATATCCTGTATTGTGATCCTTCCAACTTAGTTCTTATTCCCCAAGATTTCTGCAGCTACCAGTGGCATATTTCACAGATCTAGGGAAAATATTCAAAAAATTTGTATGGAACCAAAAAGGATCTCAAATAACCTCAGCCATTAAAGGGAATATTTTAAAATTTGATTACATTGGTTTTATTTAGGTTCCTTGGCTTCAATGAATAGACTCATGCATGGTTTGAATCCTGGCTCCGTACCCCTTACAAATGTAACAAAGCTCTTTCATAGTAAGTAAGATAATCAGGATGGCCCCAAATAAATAAATTTTGATAAGGATGCCATGTGTATCTTGTTTATTGAGAAATCTCAGCTCTTTGGGCCATAAACATAAACTAGTGACTTACGTTTCTTTTAATGATGGTATAACAAAACTCTCTTTCTATTATTTTATGACATTCCAACAGACCCCATAAGGTTTTGCACTTTTAATAAATAGCATCACCCAATCATATAACTAATTCAAAGTCTTCACTATTCATCCTCCATAGCAAATTTGTGGTTGGATGGAGTTGAGCTACACCACACCTTCTTTATGGGCAAAATTTCCTAGTGATAAAAGCAGGAAGGAGTAATGAAGAGGCAGATATAGTACATAATTGTTTGTCTGTGGATATGGGATGTGACTCTACTCTCTAATTTAGTCTAGTTTACCCTCATACTAATAGGATCCTCTTAGGCGGTGCCCATAGTATTCTTAGGCTAATCTTAAGCTTTATCCTTGCTTTTCCTGATGCTGAGGCACTCTCTTAAAAATAAGTACACTGATTTCCCTTCATTTTTTTTTCTACTAGTAGAGGTCTCTAATTCTCATTTTTGTTCAGTGGTTTGACAATTTCTGCATTTTAACCTATATACTTGAGATGTTAATTCAGATGTTACATATTTTCCCCTTTTAAGGCATAATTTAAGTAGTTCTCCAAGGACAGCTCCTAGTCTCCTACCCGAACTTAATCAGAGTGCTTCTGGCCAGAAAGATAGCCTTTCCCCTCAATTACTGTCCTCCCCATAGTGAATTCTGTTTTATTTTCAAAATTTTATTTTCTTTCCCAGTCTTTATATAAACTCATGAACAGTGCTTAAGAATTTTCTGTAAGTCTCTGAAGTCTCAAGGGCAGTATTTGCAGTGAGTAGTTTAATACTTTTTGAGTTTAGCTTTCTTCCTTGTCTATCGTCCTTGAACATTTGAAAGAGTGTAAGTGAATTTTCTCTTATAATTATACCATATTAGTGATATAATAAACACAATTTTAAACATTAGATGGTATAATGTTTGAGCTACTTTTGGGAAGATGTTATACTGCAAAAGGATTTTCTAATATTGTTAATTTTCCCATAATCAATGACCTGTATTGGGCTGTTCTTCCCTACTCGGTCCCAATGCACATGGCCACATGCCAGAATAGGGTGGGGTATGACAAAACACACAATTTATTTGTTTGTTTGTTTTTTACCAATTGTCATTTTATTTATTTTTAACAGCAATAATAGCACATTTATTATGCATCTAATTCTATATATCATTTAGTCTTCATGCCAATCCTAGATACTTTTTATCCATTTTTTCCAGCAATATTGAGATATAGTTGGTATACTGCATTGTTTAAATTTAAGACATACAAGTTGATTTGATATACATATATACTGTGAAATGATTACTACAATAAGATTAATTAACACATTTCTCATCTCGCATAGTTACTTTTTTTTTTTTTTTTTTTTTTTTTTTTTTTTTTTTTTTTTTTTTTTTTTTTTTTTTTTTTGCTGTTGATGATTTTGCTATTTTGAATCCACAACTCTTCAAAAACTATAAAATAATTTTTGGTAAAATAAATAGAAAAAAACTTCCACTGAGTGTTTCAGATTTGTATAGCAGATTTCATTATAACAGGTAAATTTCAAGCACAGAAGTCCTTTGTTCTGAATTATCACATCACATTTTAAACAGTTTGGAATTTGTAAATGTTAAATATACCTCCCCATTATTTTTAATAAAATGGAATGCACACCCACTTCTATACACCCACTAATGACAAAATTTCAACAGAAATTTTCTTAAACACTTTAGAACTAACATAAGTAGAATAAATAATTACTTTGTATTAAATAAAAATGTTCTAATTATGATGTTTCTTTATGTTCTTCAGTACCTAAGGCATTAATAAATCCTGAGGTAAAAGAAAATCTATGCCTTAGAATTTGGAAACACAGAAGGTGATAGGAAGGTTATCTCAGTGAAATCAGAATATGAATCAAAACTTGGGTAGTTTATCTTCCACTTATTTTGCTGAAAACAAATCTAATTCCCAGCAAGGACTGCTAATCATAAAAAGATATAATCCATTTTTTTGTCTGAATGTTATTTCTCAATAGGTGTTCACCCACAAAAATCTATGAACCTTTGGTTCAAATGCAGCCATAGGCTTCTTCCAGCTGTGTTTGTGTCTTTCAGACTGTATCACCCTCGCATTAGGGAGCATATCATTATGCTTTTATTCCAAATTGATGCAAAGTGGCCCTGTTGTAAAGGAGGCCGCAAAGGGAGCTCACAGAGTAATTTCTTTTGCTTTCATATTGTCACTCTGTGAATGTATCAGGCAAATTCTTGCCTTTCTGATTGGTGAAGAGATGGGTGAAAAATCAAATTTCTTAACTCCTCTAGGAGGATGTAAAATGTAGGTTAAATTCTCATAGTGTAATTGACTTGAAAAACTTATCTGCAAACCCCAGTGGAGAAAAGATGATGAATGAGTGTCTGTAAAACATGTAATGGTCTAAGTTATCTGGTAGCTCTGGACAGTAAAATATGTCTTTTTTATACACATTGCCCACATTTCTAACTGCTATATTATGCAACTGTCGACTACATATCATTAGACATGATTTTGAAAGCCAAAAGAGTAATATTTCATGAAATCAAAACCAGAAAGTAATTTAAAAGTCAATGACTCCTACTCTGAAAAAAGTCTTGACTTTAGCTTTCAAAAAAATAAAAGGGATAGCTTAGATTTAGTCCCAATGCTCCCATGTAAGATTTATTGCCCATATTTTTTGTTTTAAAAATGGTCTCAGTGAATTATAAAAGAATGTTAGTGCTAGTACCTTGGAGAATTAACATTCTTTCCTTCAGAAATTGCTAAATGCTTTAAAAAAATAAGGAAACATACAAAGAATCCTTCTAACAGAGGTCCCAAGAGTGAAGTTTCCAGAAGGGCAAGGCTGATCTTTCCTGTGTTTCTTCTTTTGTGTGATCAAAGCCTGAGCTAATTGGCCTGTTAGGACAAAGCCTAATCTATTTGAGGACCCCTAGAGAGCCTGCCTCAGGGAGGAGGGTAAATGGATTAAAGAGAAACTGGGATTATTTGGGAACAGAGAGTGACACTCTAAAAAGAGCACCTTTACACTTAAAATAATAAAGTACCTGACAATACAAACATAGAACTGGGCCTACTTTGAAGTAGAAATGTTAAAGCAAATACAATCAATTCACAAAGAGTTACAGAAAAATAACTATGAAAGGAAATGTCATAAAACTTTCAGCAATTAATTTAAATTGAAGTAGGAAAAGGAGACATGGATTAAAGACTTGTGTTTCTGTTCTAGCACTGCCATTTACTTCTCTGATGCTCTTGGAGACTCCAGAAATGATTTTTGGTACTAACCTCAGGGTAATATTTTAGTCCATGGAAGTTCTTTTTTTTTCTCTCTCAATTAAACTAGGAGAGCTCAAATATATTTTATTCCTCGGGTATATTTTATGGGGAAATTTTTTGGAAAAACATCTCATTTTATCACATCTAGGGAGTTCAGTGCAAATTTTAACACCGAATATAGTATCATTGTAATTAAACTAGAACTGAACTTGCTTGTTGGAATGCTTCCCCTGTGTTGAAATATGAAACTCTGCCCAGCCTAGATACAAACTCTTCACTTATACACTTACATGAACCCACCTCACATTTACATCACACATTTTGAAGAGTCTGGTCATAGAGAGTGAAGAGAAAAGTGCCTCTCCTAGGCTTTGCACAGGCCTTTCCCTCTCTTGGTTCTCCTGAAATCCATGCTTGATCCTGCTTGTGTTCCTGTCTTGGCCTCATTCTCATGGACTGGCCCTTCCCCACACAACTCCTTGTATCTTCAATTCCTCTCTTTTTTTTTCCTCCTCCAAACCATGTTTATTTCTGCTACATCCAAATGTTAAACTATCATCATAAGAGGTAGAAAAAATTGGGGATTAAGAGCATGTAAGTTTCACAGTTATTCAAATACTGGTGCCCAGTGCATGAATTCGTGAGCCTTGAAAGGAAATGTGGGCCCTGAAGCTGCAGGGGCACAGGGGCAGGTCTCATCCTATCCTCCATGCCCCCACCCGGCCCCTCCTGCTGCAGCCCCCGTCTCCTGTCTGCATGCAGCCCCTCTCCCTCCACCACCACTCCCACATGCTGACAGCACTGGCCCTGCTTGCACCTGCTGATATTGCAGAGTGATTGGGACCAGCACCAGCAGTGGTTGCGAGCAGGGCCAGTGCCATCACTGGGTGTGAGCAGTGGCTGCTGCCCCAATTGTCCCTCAGGAGCTGGGGGACATGGAGAAGCCCTCAGGGATGATCAGGGCAGGTGTGCTGGGTGTGGCTGGTGCTAACAGCAGTTGTGAGTGCTGGGAGGGACTGGGGCAAATGGGAGCAAAGCATCTTCAGTAACCACCAAAGGCTCGCCCCAATGACAGCGACCAGTGCCCATCTTACCTGCTCTACCATCCCACCACAGCCAACGCTTGGCATGTTCTGTGCTTGAATGTCATAGGGACTAATTGTTTGGTTGGTTGGTTGTTCTGCTGTTTGATCTATTTGCATATTAGAGTTTTATACATATAGGTGTATTGAAATCCAAGTCTAGCAGTACTGAGTAGTAATTATTAAATTATTTAACTTCAAAAATTATCACTTTCATATATAATTATATGTATAACATAAATATATATGGATATATATACATATATGAATACTTATATTATAATTAAAAGGTTAAGAATAGCAATTAATATTGTTGTCCTTCAGTATTTATGGGAGATTGATTCCAAAACCCTCAGGAATACCCAAATCCACAGATGCTCAAGTTCCTTATTACATAAAATGGTGTACTCTTTGCAGATAAGCTATACTTGCACATAGGCAGGGTGTGCTTATATATCAATACTAGGGGCCCAGTGCACGAAATTCATGCACAGGGGGAGGGTGGGGGTCCCTCAGCCCAGCCTGCCCCCTCTCACAGTCTGGAACCCCTCAGTGGATGTCCTATGATGGCCCCAGTCTGCCAGGCACCTTTTGTGTGTGTGTGTGTGTGTGTGTGTGTGTGTGTTGCCACTGGGGACCTGACCCAGCCACATCTGAGACTCAGAGCAGTCTGCCTGTGTGTGTCTACCTGCTGGGGGCCTGCCCCCAGGCACACTGTGGAGGCTTGGAGCAGGCACACCCTCTATGTTGATCTCTCAGACTCCTGCCCTCCCCTGCATGTTGTTCTCTTTTTGAGCTGTGGCCAGGGCTGGGTGCTGCCTGCCTCCCAAGCTTGCCTACTGCCCATCTTCTTCCAGCCACCAGGAAGCAGGGAAAACCCCGCCTCGTGGTCAGGTCAGCCTTTTCCTGCTCCCTGATCCCTGGAAGGGACCTGGGGAGCCGCCAAGCAGGCTCCCAGCCCCCAAGAGCTTGCTTTTCTGCTCCCCAGTGCCCCCCAAAGGGCCTGGGGAGCCGCCAAGCAGGCCACCAACTCTTTCCCACTCACCCACTCCCTGCTGCCTTCCTTTCCCACTCCCTGGTGCCGCCAAGGGGTCTGGGGAGCCACCAAGCAGGACCCCGGCCCCTGCAGCCTTGCTTTTCTGCTCCCCGGTGCCCTGCAAAGGGCCTGGGCAGCCGCCAAGCAGGCCAAGATGCCCCCGCTGCCTCTTTCCTGCTCCCTGATGCCCCTCAAAGGGCCTGGGCAGCCGGCAAACAAGCCACAAACCCTGCCACCTCTTTCCCACTCACGGGTCCTGGGTCCTGCACTGTTCCGCCCTGCAGCCGCTCTGTGCACTCGGGAGGTTCCTCAGCCCGGCCTGTGCCCTCTCACAGTCTGGGACCCTCTGGGGATGTCCACCTGCTGGCGTGCCTGAACAGCCTGAGTGAGGGGCTGATGGCTGCCCGCAGCTCCCATTGACCCAATGTCCCAGCAAGGCTGGCTGGACGCAGGATTCTAGGGTTTGTTTATGTTCTATAATTGATGCTGTTCCTTTAAGCTAGCCTACTAATGAAGCCTCCTCTCTGCTTCACCTCGCAGCGTCTATAATGACACAATATTACTTAGTGGTGAGGCCAGGCCTGCTGTTTCCTTCAGCTCCCAAGGATTCTATGATTGTTATTTTGTTACAAACATGTGTTTTGCTTGAGGATGAGTGGAGTGGGTGGCAGTTTCACTTTCACTCCTGCTGTAATGGAAGCTGCCGTTTACTCAAGTCCGTGAGTGGCGGCCTCCATGTTGGCTGGGCTAATTTGCATACAGTCACTCTGATTGGCTGGTGGGCGTGGCTTACCCCATCCCTGAGAAATGGTTAATTTCAATATTATGCTTTTATTAGTTAAGATGTGAGAAGTGCACATTTTGCTTTTAAAAATTTCTAGGATTTTTCCTTAAAAATATCTTTGATTTGTGGTTCGTTGAATCCCTAGATGTGAAATCCACAAATACAGAGGACTGATTGTGTTAAAAAATGTGCACAGAATCTAAAATATAAATGTTGCCTAAATAGTCATAGCTATCTCCCAAATCATCAATGTAAAACCATTTTAACTTGAACACATTATTTCCTAAGTGACATTCACTTTCTTATTTTTTGGTTTCAGAAACTTTGAATGCATCTTTTCATCTTTCTTTTATCCTACATTCTTTCAGTTTAATCAGTGACCAAGTAGTAGAGCATTTACTGAAACAAATCCACATTTCACATAGATTACTGTAAGTGCCTCCTACCTGCACGTCATATTTTGGAGATTCTTTGACTTTCAGATTTATAAAGAATAGCTCAGAGAGTATTACTACCTGGCTTGAATGAAAGTAGACCTCAAAGGATATCACTACCTTGAATGAAAATTCTGATAACCACAATGACTACTGAATTTGAAGAGATTGGAAGTTCATCCACATCTTTAAGATCTTCATGACATCTTTCCTCATACTCTACACAGATAGACTCACTTCCTTACTCTTGTTAACTCATTTGTTTCACACCTTCAATTGTTATATGATTTATTTATTTGTTAATAAATGTTTGGTGAATTAATTCAGTTGTAAAAGCTGAATTCTGATCACTCCTGGCTGCAAAAGTAACCTGGGATACCAGTCTATCAAATTTTAAAAGGTATTTAAGTCAAACAAATCAATGATCTTCCAATATGATTATCTTAAAAGCTTATGTAAGATTTTTTAAAAAGTAGAAAAAGCTTAAAAAGTTACTCACATGTACATCAGAAATTAATGGAATTTACTGGCCTATTTTTATAAAAAGAGAAAGAATAGTTGGAAGGGGATGAAATTCCCAACCCTGAAAACAGATTCAAGTATATCAAAATGCTAAGAAGTAAAGTCCAAATTTATGCAGATTTAGACAGCTTTTGGACACAATGAGATCATAATAGAAGTAATGAATCAGATTTTGCATTCTCATTTTTTTTTAAGTGAACGGTACAAAATTACACTTCCAGATATCTCTAGAGATCTCAAGGACTTTCATTTCTTTTTTAATATATTTTTACTGATTTCAGTAAACACATTCCAATTATTTCCAAAGAACTTAAAAAGGGACTAAGCAGGAGTCACAATGCCTACCTTTCTAAAGGATCTCTCTCTCTCAGATTTCTAGATCATATTCTGCAATTTCTCTCATGCAAAACTTCATTCTGGAAGGTCTCCATTCCACATGAAAATCAGCTTCTGCAGATAGACAACTGTGTTCTGCTAGTAACTTATTTTTCAGTCAAATACGTAATTCTTCATATCATTCAGCTGGGGATATCCTGCTACAGATCAAGACATTGAGCATTTTTATCACTTAAAGCAAAGACTAATGGCAGAATTATGTTTGCAACATGTCCTATAGACTGTTTTTATTGTGCTTCTTCTTGGATAGAAATCACCAACATAGGTCATTTGGTATGTGAGAGTTTTATTGAACAGATATCAAAAGTAATGATTTGAAATCTTAGCTGAACTCAAGCTTGAACAAAACCCACAACTCAGAACTCCAAACTAGAGAAGAGTTACTGGTAATTGACTACAATATAATTGATTACAAATTATATTTACTGAAAAAAGTATATATACTTATCTGTGGTACAACTTAAATACCTTTTAATGAAATGTGAGTCACAACTATGGCTGTTTACAAGGCAAAGGACCTAATTACATGTTAAACCTATATAAAAATCAATGTCAATGAAATTTAATCATTCTGCATTGGCCTGGAAATCTGTGTCAATACTAAAAGTCATGATATCAGTTTTCTCCCATAAATGGAAAGTATAGATTTTAATTAGTTTACCCAAACCTTCTATAACATGTTGTTCCAAATACAGACCTGTGTATTTGCTGGACAAATTTTAAAAATTTGTAATCCAATGACAATGATGTTAGGGAAATGTTTTGTATGGGTGAGTCTCTTGTAATTTTCCCTGTTTTGGCAGTGTGGCACTGACTGTCCTTCATGAAAGATTATATTCATGAGGATGTTTATAGAGCAAACAGTCTTGAAATATATAGATAGCATTTCCCTAAATGTGCAAAGGGTATATTTCCTCATAGACTGTTCCCTCCAAAACTAAGAGCAGGCATGCCACTGACATTTACAGAAGAATTAGGTTCTCTACACTCAAAGCTCTCCTGAAATACCACCCAGTATTTGTGAATTATTTACTGGGACAATTTATGTCACTCCCATAGCACTTAGATTCAAGGAGAAACAATGTAAATGTGCATATTTTTGTAATGTTTGCTCTGCTGTGAGTAATAGTTTTTGTTTTATGACCTAAAAGTCACATGTCTTCTGCTAAGATTCATTAAATTATGACAGGTTTACTTGTTAGTTTGCAGAATCTAAGACTCTTCATAGTTCAAGACAGCTTTTTAGGAGGAGATTTGGAAGCTGACAAAGACATCCTGAAAAAGTATCTCACAGGCTGAATAATAAGATCTGAGGGGAATCCAGGTGGTTAATAGTGAATATGTTATTCAATTAATTAAACAAGGAGGCCAGTGGACTCATTTTGCTCTGATGCCATAGTGGCCTACATAAGCAAACCCAAACTTAAGGCTGTAAATGCTTAAGGTTACAATATCAATAAGCTAGCAACAGCTAATCACAAGCAGACAACTATGCTTTGAGCTATAGCCAATCAAATTATGGCCTTTCTTTGTTTCCAGACTTTGTTTTCTCCCCATGGCTCCTGCTAGCAAAGTACCTCCAACCACTTCCAGTTCGGCTCTGCCTAATTTGAATCTATTTTTGCTCAAACTCTTAAATATTTTAATATGCCTCAATTTACCTTTTAACAATGTTGATCAAATTAGATGATTAAACAAGCAGTAATAATCTTTTACTTTATTTTCTGTAAACAAAGAGGAAACGAATGGAGGTACTAGTCTTAGGATAGTGAAAAGAATGAAAGACAGATGTTAACAATAACACATCTCTGACTCACTATAAGGGGATTATCATTCACTGGGATGACTGGAGAGAGAGAATAGCACAGACTACAATAAAACATTCATTCCAGAAATACCCTCAAAATATAGAACTTGCCCTGGCCAGTTTTGCTCATTGGATAGAAGCATCGGCCTGGGGACTGAAGGGTCCCAGGTTTGATTCTGGTCAAAGGCATATGTCCAGGTTGCGGGCTCGATCCCCAGTAAGGGGTGTACAGGAGGCAGCCAATCAATGATTCTCTCTCAACATTGATGCTTTTATCTCTCCTCTCCCTCTTCCTTCATCTCTGAAATCAATAGAAATATTATTTTTAAAATATACTAGAGGCCTGGTGCATAACATTTGTTCATGGGGGCAGGGGGAATCCTCTCAGCCAACCCTGCATCCTCTCTAATCTGGGACCACTACAATCTGGGACCACTGACACCTACCAGCTCATCTGCCTGCCTGCCTGATCATCACTAACTGCACCCCCTGCCAGCCTGGTCACCTCCAACTGCCCCTCCCTGCTGGCCTGGTTGTCCCTCACTGCCCCCCTGCCAGCCTGGTTGCCCCACACAGCCTGCTGTTCAGTTGTTTGGTTGTCCCACACTACCTCCCTGCTGGCCTTGTTGCCCCACACAGCCTGCTGTTCAGTTGTTACTGTGACAGCATCCCGGATAATTTGCATATTCCTCTATTATTAGTATAGACAGAGCTACATCATCTGTTGCCAGTGGTTACTTTTTAATTTAATTTAATTTAATTTAATTTTATGTTTTTCTTAATTAAGGTATTATATATGTGTCCTTAACCCCTCATTACTTCCCCTACCCCCCATACGCATGTCCTTATCCCTCTGGTGTCTGTGTCCATTGGGTTACTTTTGATGTCACATTTTAAATATGACAGAGACTAGCTAGTTATTTGTCATGCTATTTTTCTTTTCTTCTTAAGTACCTTGCTCAGCCATGTCTCCCATGCCATTTTCCTTTTCTTTTTATGCATCTTGCTCAGCCATGTCTCCTAGCTTCCTTTTTGGTTAGCTGAGGCCAAGAGACTGAGTTATGACCAGCGGAATTTTGATGAAAAGGATAGCTGCAATCTTCAGGCCTATAAAAACTTCTGGTGAATTTCCCAGGTATTTTCTCCCTGCTCATGTCAGCTGGCCTGATATAAATAATCCAATTGAGGACTCCAATCATTAGGTGAAGAATCAGCATATTTATTTATTTATTGATTGATTGATTGATTGATTGATTTAAAGGGCTAGATATATATTATATGCTTTGTAAGTCACATAAAACCTCTAACACATATCTTTATTTATTTATTTATTACAAGCTTTTAGAAAAGGGAAAAAGAATCTTAGTTTTGGAGTCAACCATAAAAAAAACAAAACAAAACAAAACAAAAAAACACAAGGTATGGGCTTGATCTGACCCAAGGTAGGGAACCGTGGAGAAACTGGAGGAAAGGAAGTTGTGTAACTGAAGAAGACAAGATCTGCCTCACTAGGATATGATGTGGGCAGATATTTCCTGGAGATTATATAGTTAAATTTTTCTTGCAATAATCTACCTAACTCTGCTATGATAATATTTCTAGCATATTAATCTGATTATAAATTTTCTTTGATAATTAATAATTTATTTACTCAAAGGGGACCATAAATAAAAATTATAATAATTCTGACTTTTAGAAAATATAGCAATACCAGATAAAGAATAAGTAATAACCTTTAAGGAGATATAAAACACCTAAAAGATTCACAGCACAACAATAAAAATTGTTCTTTTGCCTTTCTTTATTTTAATGACAGTTTCCAAATGGTAGATTTGTCCCAACTATTCTTATTAAGTTGTTTCTACAAGTTAATGACTAACATATTATAACATATGTGTCAGGTTATATTAGCTCTAATAGTTGCTTCTTTAGTATTTGTAACATGAGCAATACAATTTTAGAACTAAAAAAAATCCTATTTTATTTGAAATATTGATTTAGTTTTTATGCATCACTTTTAACCAATGACTACTTGCTTGGCTCTTCTAACCACTCAACCAACATCCTTCCAAAACCTGGAAGCTATCTAATAATCAAATATCACAGTAATTTTTATGACCTGGGATAGGATACGTTTTCTCTAAGAGTTAAATGCTTATAAAACGTAAAGATACTCCAATAACTTTAAAGTATATATGCAGCAAAGCAACTTAAGTCCATTCAGGGCTTCAATACTTTAGACTTCACATTACATGTGCCTTTACACTTACACTAGGGGCCTGGTGCACGAAATTCGTGCACGGGGGGAGGGTGGAGGTCCCTCAGCCCAGCCTGCCCCCTCTCACAGTCTGCAACTCCTCAGTGGATGTCCTATGATGGCCCCAGTCTGCCAGGGGCCTTTTGTGTGTGTGTGTGTGTGTGGGTGTGTATGTGTGTCTGTCGCCACTGGGGATCTGCCCCCAGCTGCATCTGAGGCTTGGAGCAGTCCTCCTGTGTGTATCTACCTGCTGGGGGCCTGCCCCCAGGCACACCATAGAGGCTTGGAGCAGGCACCCCCTCTATGTTGATCTCTCAGACTCCTGCCCTCCCCTGCACGTTGTTCTCTGTTTTGAGCTGTGGCCAGGGCTGAGTGCTGCCTGGCTCCCAAGCTTGCCTACTGCCCATCTTCCTCCAGCCACCAGGAAGCAGGGAAAACCCCGCCTTGTGGTCAGGCCAGCCTTTTTCTGCTCCCTGATCCCTGGAAGGGACCTGGGGAGCCACCAAGCAGGCCCCCAAGAGCTTGCTTTCCTGCTCTCCAGTGTCCCCCAAAAGGCCTGGGGAGCCGCCAAGCAGGCCGCCGACTCTTTCCCACTCACCCACTCCCTGCTGCCTTCCTTTCCCACTCCCTGGTGCCCTGCAAGGGGCCTGGGAAGCCCACCAAGCAGGCCACTGACCCCCGGCTGCCTCTTTCCCGCTCCCCGATGCCCCTCCAAGGGCCTGGGCAGCTGCCATCAGGCCGCCGACCTTCTGCCACCTCTTACCTGCTCTCTGGTGCTCCTCAAAGGGCCTGAGGAGCCACCAAGCAGGCTGCTAACCCTGCCGCCTCTTTCCCGCTGCCTGGTCCTGGGTCCTGCACTGTTCCACCCTGCAGCTGCTCTGTGCACTCGGGAGGTCCCTCAGCCCAGCCTGTGCCCTCTCACAGTCTGGGACCCCTCTGGGGATGTCCACCTGCTGGTGTGCCTGACCATCCTGGGTGAGGGGCTGATGGCTGTCTCCAGGCTGCCCAAGCCCCCCAGGAATGTCCCACACCCCATTGGGTTGTGGCCAGCGTGGGTGACGGACTGATTGGTGATTTCAGGCTTTAAGGCTGCCCACAGCTCCCATTGACCCAATGTCCCAGCAAGGCTGGCTGAACGCAGGTTTCTGGAGTTTATTTATCTTCTATAATTGATGTTGTTCCTTTAAGGTGACGCCTAATAAGAAGCCTCCTCTCTGCTTCAGCTTGTGGCGTGGGGTCTATAATGAAACAATGCTACTTAGTGGTGAGGGCCGGCCTGCTGTTTCCTTCAGCTCCTGAGGATTCTATGATTTATACAATGTTGCAAACATGTTTTGCTTTGAGTCAAGGATAAGCGAGCTGTTGCGCAGTTTCATTTTCACTCCTGCTGCAATGGAAGCTGCCGTTTACTCTGTGAGTGGCGACTGCCATGTTGTCTGGGCTAATTTGCATACAGTCGCTCTGATTGGCTGTTGGTCGTCCCGAAGAAATGGTCAATTTCAATATTACGCTTTTATTAGTTAAGATTATTCTGGTCAGAAATAAATCAGTTGGAATGATATGCTGACATCCAGGGTAGGCTATAACATTTGATCAAGACAAACAAGCTTTCTTGAGCATGGACAAGGAAGGAAATGTTTGGGTATTGTCCTATCCCACAAGGTTATGCTATCTTGGAAGAAAAATGAAATTATCTCTACTGAAGGGTGAGGGAGAGCAAAATGATAGCTTGCCAGTGTGACTTTTTTTATTGGAATGATATGCAATTGCTTTGAACTCGTCCTTGTATTTTTTCAGTGTTCATGCCCTAACCAGCAAAATTGACAACCAGTGTTATTGTGCAATTACCTAGCTTTTGCCTTCACAATTATACTTCTATACACAACTTCAGTTTTGTTTTCTTTCCTTAAGTCACTTAAATTTTATTAAAATTTGCATCTATTAGTTTATACAATAGAGTTTGAAGAGAAACTTTGCTGGCATTAAATAACCAATCCTATATAATAAAATCCTAATATACAAATCGACCAAATGGCAGAATGACTGGTTATTATGATGCGCACTGACCACCAGGGGCAGGCAATCAATGCAGAAGCTGACCCCTGGTGCTCAGCATGCTCCCATAGGGGGAGAGCTGCTCAGCTAGAAGCTGGAGCACAGTGGCAGAGGCAGAAGTCTCTCCCGCATCTGAGGCAGTGCTAAGGGAGTGGGCCTAAGATGGCAGGAGGGCATCCCCTGAGTGGTCCAGGATTGCAAGAGGGCACAGGTCAGGCTGAGGGACCTCTCACCCCCAACCCCGTGAATGAATTTCATGCACCAGGCCTCTAGTGATTATAATAAAGTTGAATAATATTAACACACCAAACTTTGGCAAATTTCCTCTAGGCCATACATAGTAGGAAAAATAAATAAATAAATACACACACACACACACACACACACACACACACACACAAACACACAATAGGGGCCTGGTGCACGAAATTCAAGAACAGGGGGAGGGTAGGGGTCCCTCAGCCCAGCCTGCCTCCTCTCACAGTCTGGAACCCCTCAGTGGATGTCCTATGATGGCCCCAGTCTGCCAGGCGCCTTTTGTGTGTGTGTGTGTATATGTGTGTGTGTCATCACTGGGGACCTGCCCCCAGCTGCATCTGAGGCTTGGAGTACTCCTCCTGTGTGTGTCTACCTGCTGGGGGCCTGCCCCCAGGCACACCGTGGAGGCTTGGAGCAGGCACCCCCTCTATGTTGATCCCTCAGACTCTTGCCCTCCCCTGCATGTTGTCCTCTTTTTTGAGCTGTGGCCACAGCTGGGTGCTGCCTGCCTCCCAAGTTTGCCTACTTCCCACCTTCCTCTAGCCACCAGAAAGCAGGGAAAACCCCGCCTCATGGTCAGGCCAGCCTTTTCCTGCTCCCTGATCCCTGGAAGGGACCTGGGGAGCCGCCAAGCAGGTCCCCAGCCCCCAAGAGCTTGCTTTCCCGCTACCCAGTGACCCCCAAAGGGCCTGGGGAGCTGCCAAGCAGGCCGCCAACTCTTTCGCACTCACTCATCTCCTGCTGCCTTCCTTTGCCACTCCCCGGTGCCGCCAAAAGGTCTGGGGAGCCACCAAGCAGGACCCCGGCCCCTGCAGCCTTGCTTTTCTTCTTCCTAGAGCCCTGCAAAGGGCCTGGGCAGCCGCCAAGCAGGCCAAGACACCCCCACTGACTCTTTCCCACTCACCAGTACCCTGCTGCCTCACTTTCCCACTCCCTGGTGCCCTGCAAAGGGCCTGGGAAGCCGCCAAACAGGCCCCCGACCCCCACTGCCCCTTTCCCGATCCCCGGTGCCCTGCAAGGGGCCTGGGGAGCTACTAAGCAGGCCAACCCCCCCGATGCCTCTTTCCCACTCCCTGGTGCCCAGCAAAGGGCCTGGGCAGCTGCCAAGCAGGCCAAGACCCTCCCACCGCCTGTTTCCTGCTCCCCGTCCTGCCGCCTTGCTTTCCCGCTCCCTGGTGCCCTGCAAGGGGCCTGGGAAGCCCACCAAGCAGGCCACTGACCCCCTGCTGCCTCTTTCCCACTCCCTGGTGCCCCTCAAAGGGCCTGGGAAGCCGCCAAGCAGGTCCCTGGCCCCCACTGCCTCTTTCCCTCTCCCTGGTGCCCCTCAAAAGGCCTGGGGAGCCACCAAGCAAGCCGCCAACCCTGCCACCTCTTTCCTACTCACCAGTCCTGGATCCTGCGCTGTTCCACCCTGCAGCTGCTCTGTGCACTTGGGAGGTCCCTCAGCCCGGCCTGTGCCCTCTCACAGTCTGGGACCCCTCTGGGGATGTCCACCTGCTGGCATGCCTGACCATCCTGGGTGAGGGGCTCATGGCTGTTTGAAGGCTGCCCAAGCCCCCCAGTAACGTCCCTCACCCCATTGTGTTGTGACCAGCGTGGGTGACGGGCTGATTGGCACTTTCAGTCTTTACGGCTGCCCACAGCTCCCATTGACCCAATGTCCCAACAAGGCTGGCTGGACGCAGGTTCTGGAGTTTGTTTATTTTCTATAATTGATACTGTTCCTTTAAGTCGAGGCCTACTAACGAAGCCTCCTCTCTGCTTCACTTCCTGCTTCTATAATGAGACAATGTTACTCTTAGTGATCAGGCCAAGCCTGCTGTTTCCTTTAGCTCCCGAGGATTCTATGATTGATATTTTGTTGCAAACATGTTTTGCTTGAGCCAGGATAAGCCGAGTGGTCGCAAACAGTTTCACGTTCATTCCTGCTGCAAAGGAAGCTGCTGTTTACTCAGGTCCGTGAGTGGCGGCCTCCATGTTGGCCAAGATAATTTGCATACAGTCGCTCTAATTGGCTGGTGGGCATGGCTTACCCGTCCCGAAGAAATGGTTAATTTTAATATTACGCCTTTATTAGCATAGCATGCATAGCATGCACAAGCACTAAAAATTTTTAATTTACTATGAATTAACAACCCTGGAGATATAAAAATATAACATTATTGTGACTGTTAACAAAAATATACACCCAAGAACAGAGATTATAAGAGCACTAATCAAACTCGTGCTAAAAGTGGTGCTGCACATAGCACGCCTTAAATACTCTTATGAGTTTAGCAGGGATCTGTAATTTCAGATAAATTACACAGAATACAGTTTGCTAAGGAGAATAAACATGATGAAAAAACTTTAAAATATCAAATTAGGATGAAGAAATTAATAAACTTCTTCAAAGTGAAGGATGAAGCCCCATATCAATCAGTCTATTGTTTGATAATATAATGTCACATGCTCAAAGTAGGTGACATATCTATAAACAGTATATGGCTTCAAATATAACCAACTTATTGCTAGTGTTTCATGAGGGTATGTGTGATAAACTCTAAATGTATATAAACTTGAAACTCTTTAGAAAAATTTATGTTATCACTTTAATCTACTGCCTAAATAATATTTACTCTTCACTTTCTTCATTTCTATTCATCTTTCCAGATTTTTAGTAAAGTGATCCTACTTTGGTGAACTGAATTTTGTTATATATATGAATTAGAAATAAAAATCAATTTTAGTTGCAAACTGCTTAAGCACTAGCCAAAATACATGTATATTAATAAGTAAAATTTAAAGGAAAGAACTTGAAGAAAAAATAAAACTCCAAATTACTTTATTGCAGAGATATGAAAAGAAGTAATGTCTGATTGGTTGGACATATTGGGAAAGGGTAAAAGACATGAACTCACACCCAGTCCATCCAGTGGTGGAATGAAGTTTAGTAAAGGGCTGAAGAGGTACCTCAGTTCACTACAGCTCCTAGTATATTCATATGGGCTCAAAAACAACTATAAAGAACTATTAGGATTTATTCTCTGCTTGTCATATTTTCCTCTTGAAATACTAATTATCATCATACTATGGGGAGGAAAATACAGATAATATGTAATCAGAGAACAACATATTCACAGTTTGATTATATTTAAGTATTATTCTTAGTTTTACAGAAGCAGAAGCATTAATAATAAATCTCATATGGTTAAGAGTCCCCTCAATTGTTACTATTTAATTTGTTTTAACCTTTGTAATTTTTAAACAAAACCTTGTACATAATGAGAACAGACTAATATTGGTGTTAATATAGCAAATTAGATCCAAAAATATTTTTCTCTATATCCATAATAAAAAAATCAAATCAAAGTATTTTTTATGATTCTTCATATTTCTATGGGGTCTATTGTTATTTCACCTCTCTAATTTTTTATTTTGTTTATATGGGCCCTCTCTTTTTGCTTCTTGGTGAGCTTGGCTAGAGGTTCATCAATTTTGTTTATCCTTTCAAAAAACCAGCTCTTAGTTTCATTGATATTTTGTATTTTTCTTTTGTCTCTATGTCATTATTTTTCTGCTCTGATCTTTATTATATCCTTCCTTCTGCTCACTCTGGGCTTTTCTTGTTGCTCTCTTTTTAATTTTTTAAGTTGTAGAGTTAGTTGGTTTATTACCAGTTTTTCTTTATTTTGTGAGGTAGGCCTGTAATGCTATGAACTTCCCTCTCAGTACTGCTTTCACTGTGTCCCATAGATTTTGGATTATTGTTTTTTCTTCATCATTTATTTCCAGGATGTTTTCTTTTTGAATTTCTTCTTTGATCTCTTTATCTCTTTGGTAACCCAATCATTGCTTAGTAGCATGCTAGTTAGCCTCCAAGTGTTTTCATTTTTGTGATTGTTTTTAATGTAGTTTATTTCTAATATTATCCCATGCTTGATATGATTTCAATCTTCTTGAATTTGGAGAGACTTTGCCTGTGACCTGATATGTGTTCTATCTTTGAAAATGTCCCATGTGTGCTTAGATAAATGTATATTCTGTAGTTTTGGGGTGGAATGTTCTGAAGACATCTATTAAGTCCATTGAAAATCTAGAGAGTCATTTAGGATTGCTGTTTCTTTGCCAATTTTTTTATCTAGAGGATTCATCCAGGGATGTCAATGGGGTATTGAAGTCTCCTACTATGATTGTAATGCTGTCAATCTCTCCCCTGATATTTCCAGAAGTTGTTTTTTTGTTTTTTTCAATGTATTTGGGTGCTCCTGCATTGGGTGCATGTATGTTTATCAGAGTTATATCCTCTTATTGTATCAATCCCTTTAGAATTATGAAGTGGCCTTTCTTGTATCTTGTTATGGCTTTGAGATCTATTTTGTCAGATATAAGTATTGCTACTGCAGCTTTTTTTTTCATTTCAATTTGCTTGAAAGATACTTTCCATTCCTTCACTTTCAGTCCTTTGTTCTGAGGTGGGTCTCCTGTAGACAGCATATACATGGATCATGTTTTCTTATCCATTCAGCCACTTGATGTCTTTTGATTGGAGCATTTAATTCATTTAAATTTAATGTTATTATTGATATGTACTTGTTTGTAGCCATTTCTATTCTTTATGCCTGTGTTCCTTTCTCCCTTCCTGTTTTTTATTTTTACACCATTGTCTTTAGCATTTTTTGCCTTGCTGGCTTGATAGTGATAAACTCTCTTAGCTGCTGTATTTTTTTTTTTGTCTGCAAAGTTCCTGATTTCTCCATAAATTTTGAATGATAGCCTTGCAGGATAGAGTATTCTTGGATTCAGTCCTTTGCTTTGCATCACTTTGTATACTTCCTTCCATTCCCTTCTTGCCTTATGTGTTTCTGTTGAGAAATTATTTGATGATCTGATGGGAGATTCTTTGTATTAACTCTCTGTCCCTCTCTTGCAGTCTTTAAGATTCTCTTTTTATCATTAACTTTTGCCATTTAATTATAATGTGTCTTGGTGTGGGTATTATGGTTCATCTTCTTTGGGAATCTCTGCACTTATGTGATTTTTTTCTCCCCCATATCAGGGAAGCTTTCTGTCATTATTTCTTCAAATAGACTCTCTAATCCTTGTAGTTCTTCTCTTCCCCTGGAAGCCCTATTTTATGTATGT
Source organism: Murina feae (assembly GCA_004026665.1). Taxonomy (NCBI): domain Eukaryota; kingdom Metazoa; phylum Chordata; class Mammalia; order Chiroptera; family Vespertilionidae; genus Murina; species Murina feae. The sequence continues at coordinate 22,115 of PVJC01026124.1, forward strand.
TACTTTTTTTCATGTTGTCCCAAATCTCCCTTAGACTCTCCTACTGTTTTTTATTTTTTTCCTCAAGTTGCTGTTCAGATTGGGCTTGTTTCTCTACCTTATCTTCTAACTTACTAGTTCAGTCCTCTGCTTCTCCTAGTCTATTGTTGAAACCTTCTATAATACTTTTGATTGCATGTATATCATGTTTGATTTCTTCCTGTTTTTGCATGCATTGTTTATTTTTTCATCCATTGGTTTATGATCTGTATAACCATTCATCTGAATTCTTCTGACATATCACATGTCTCCATTTCATTTAGTTTCTTTCTTGGTGATTCCTCTTTTTCTTTCATTTGGGGATAGTTTCATTGTTTCCCCATTTTGCCTATCACCAGAAGGCCCAAGTATCGAGTTTTTGGGGCCTGAGCTGTGTGTAGTGGGAGTATCATGCCACCCAAGTGTCACTGAACAGCTCAGACACTGAGACATGTGGTTTCCGTAGGTTGGTGGAGATGCGCACACCAAGAATCAGAGTCTCTAAACTCCTGCTCCAAAAATCAACTCCTGCTCCAAGTTGAAACTCAGCATATCTCATGCTGAGTCATGGGAGCTCAATAAGTCTTGTGCATGTGCCAAGAATCAGGGTCCCCCTGCACATGCTGAGAATTGTAGTGTCTGGTGTTCCGTGCAGCTTTATGTGCATACCTAGTATCAGGATCCCCACACACACTTGCTGAGAAGCAGAGTCCCACTAAACCAATTAGCATTATGCTTTTAAGAAATAAGAAATAGATTTCATTATTCACATCCACCCTTCACAACTTATATTGCTACTTCTCTTTCTCATTTTTTTTTTCTGATTCTACTGTCTTCTTCCACAGCCTAACTATTATGACTTCCTGTTAGCAGCAAACATGCATTGAGATTTTTCCTATTCTAGGATTAACTTTCCAAAACAGGTACAAATAAGTGTGATGCCCAATTATGCCATAAACAAATAAGAGAAAAGACAAGGTTTTTTGTTATCAACAGATGTTCTCTAAGCACTTAAACAAAAGAAAGATTCATTTTTTAAACCTATAAACTACCCTTATTTTTAGCTGCAGCCCATTGTTTTACATGCTTCTATGGATCTAGCAATTGAGTTCAAATTGACTCTGAAAATCTTTACATATTGATACAAGGGAAGATTTCTTAAATGTTTTCTGATGCATGCTTTAACTGCAGATCTTGCCACCTGTGTTATGAAGAATATATAGGATGCCAAGAGAGCTTGATTAGGGAAGGGAGCAGGTATTGACCATGTTTTCAGAGGCTAACAACCTGATAAAGACAAAGGCTTAAAATGGAAAGATCTGAAAAGATATGGAGGGATCTAAACTTCTTATTACAAAAGAAAAAAACCTATCTGAAAAGGCTACCTACTGTGTGATTCCTATTATATAATATTTTGTACATGGTAAAACAATAGAGACAGTAAATAGGTCAGTGGTTGCCAGGAGTTGGAGATGTGGGAAGGGAAATAGAGCATAGAGGATTTAAAAATTTTAGAGCAATGAAAATACGCTGCATGATGCTATAATGGTTGATACCTATCATTATACATATATCCAACCCATCTAAACTAATAAAAGCGAAATATTAAAATTAACCGTTTCTCCGAGACAGGGTAAGCCACGCCCACCAGCCAATCAGAGTGGCTGTATGCAAATTAGCCCAGCCAACATGGCGGCCGCCACTCCCGGACCTGAGTAAACAGCCCTTTCCATTGCGGCAGGAGGGAAAGTGAAGCTGCGCCCCTCAGCTCAGCTCCAATTAAACTGCCTCTAGCGCAACACAGCTTTTTGAAACATTGTAACAATCATAGAATCCTCCGGAGCTGAAGGAAAGAGCAGCTCCGGCCTAACCAGTAAAAGTAACAATTGTTTTCTTATAGACGCTGCGAGGTGAGGCAGAGGAGGCTTCGTTAGTAGTTAGAAGGCCGCCTTAAAGGAACAGTGTATCAATTACAGTGTATCAAGGAACAGTATCAATTATAGGAGAAAAAACTCCGGAAATCTGCGTCCAGCCAGCCTTGCTGGGACGTTGGGCAATGGGAGCTGTGGGCAGCCTTAAAGCCCCTCACCCAG
>PVJC01026125.1:0-24153 GCA_004026665.1 Murina feae
GGCTGGCCTGACCACGAGGCGGGGTTTTCCCTGCTTTCTGGTGGCTGGAGGAAGATGGGCAGTAGGCAAGCTTGGGAGGCAGGCCGCACCCAGCCCTGGTCACAGCTCAAAAAAGAGAACAACATGCAGGGGAGGGCAAGAGTCTGAGAGATCATCATAGAGGGGGTGCCTGCTCCAAGCCTCCACAGTGTGCCTGGGGACAGACCCCCGGCAGGTAGACACACACAGGAGGACTGCTCCGAGCCTCAGATGCGGCTGGGGGCAGGTCCCCAGTGGTGACACACACACACACACACACACACACACATACACAGAAGGCGCCTGGCAGACTGGGGCCATCATAGGACATCCACTGAGGGGTCCCAGACTGTGAGAGGGCACAGGCCGGGCTGAGGGACTCCCTCCACCCCGAGTGCACAAATTTTTGTGCACCGGGCCCCTAGTATTATTATAATGATAAACATTGCTATTTAAGGGAGTTGGGATAATTATTTTTAAATCTATGTGTTCAAATTTTTTATCATTTTAATACCAATAAGCAAAATGGTTTTCTGATACATTGTCCAAGTCATAAAAAGAATAATAAGGTTAAGTTATTTGAGACTTGTTTTAAGACCAAGCTCTGGGTGATGGTGATCCTTGTTTTCCTGGATCCCACATGTGCCATCTTTATGGGGATGCCAGGGGCAGACAGGAGGAGATCACGGAGTGTCCCTGAGGACTGCCCCAGGTGGCTGCTGGCAGCGCACAGGAGGAAGCCATTACCTGGAACAGCCTGCTCAGCCCTGCACACGCAAAGCACCAGGGATTGCTCTGAGTCTTGCTGTGACCAAAAGGAAGCCTTGTGGGGTCTCTACTCCCAGGGCTCAGGCCACTCAAGTCGTAACTCAGTAAGAGGCAATGATGCCTTTGGCCAGGACAGTCAGAGGAGACTGATGCTCGTATGTCAGGTGGAGGGAGAGGCTGGCTGACTGTGGACTGTGCAGTGGTTAAGGCTCAAGAACCCATCTTTGCCATAATCTGCCAACTTCGCTGGGTGACCCGCACAGAACACACCACATGGCGGAGTGTTTGGAGGGTCAGGAAGGACTAGAGCAGGGAGGGCTGCCCAGGCACATGGTAAGAGAGCTGCACCTAAAGACAGCCTCAGGGCAGCGCATCTTGGCAGCACTGCTGGAAACCTGGCCCTCGTTTGAAACTTGATACAATGAACACTACCAAGTGAACATGTGGCATTTCACAACAGACTCTTACCTGAAGCTGGAATGGAGAACCATACTTGTGAAAACATTGTTTTCCTGAAGGTCAAGATGGAGAATATCTAAAACAGACAGTGGCTGAGCGTGTGTTCCTGTCTTGCCCCTGCACGTACAGTGCAAAGTCCAGAGGGAAACAGAGTGTGACTTCCTGCAGTAGACAGGGTTCCCTCCACCTGCCTGAGAGTCCTTTCTGTTATTGCTGATAGGAGGTGAGGAGCAATGTTGTGTGGCGGTGAGTGGAGGGTACCCTCAGGGACAGCTGAACAGAAGGCAACCAATAGCACGCTGAGGCCTCCTGAGAGGCAGCAGGGCCCTGCTAACGCCTGGCAGGTGTCCCAGAATGAAAGCAGCTCTCCGTTAGGTGACTGGGAATTGGAAGCATGCAGCACCAGGCTGCCTGGAGGCTCTTCCCTCCAATGCATCACTCCGAGGACACACAAGACAAGAAAAGTCTGGCTTCAGACTGACTGATTGCAATACCAGGGCTTCCTGTGGCCCTTCCCGCCCAGCTCTGGCCACACTGGCCAGCTTCCCGGGTCCTAGGCGCCCACATTGGAGCCTCTTCATTCCTAAGAACCACATCACTAATACTGCCTTGATTTTTAATGGGCCTTAAGGGGTTGATGAAGCCTTGGCAGGAGGGAGGCAAATCAGGCAGGGATAGAAATAAGGAAGGAGAACTGGCTCTAGCTGCTTTTAGATAAAAACAACTGGGAACACAGACTCAAAGCAGACATTCTTCCTGTCTCTGAGATCACTAGGCTCAAAGCCTAGCCCAACCTGGGCAGACAAAAATGTGCCTCTGGTTCAGCACAGAAGATTTTGACTGTGATAGGCAGGGTCACATGGCCTTCTTTTTCAGATGGCCACATAATGGAACCACACTGGAGTTTAGTCCAGGCAGGTGAGCACTCCCCCGATGTGGGGGAGCCAGCCAATAACCTGGGAATGCTGGGGCCTTGGTCTTCTGATCTACTGACCCCATAGAATGGATGACTCCAGCAATTCTGTTGGGCTTAATGTTAACAAAAAACAAACAAACAGCCCAGAGCCTTTAACACAAGCCAAGCATGCGAAAGGGTTCAGCTGCTCAGATCAGTCAGAGGTGACGCCCTCATCAAATGAAACTCCCGTGGTGCCAGCAAACGGATTGAAAGCATATCTGGGAGCCCAGTAATACTGTCCCTGGTGCCCCACACCCACTGCCCTGCAAGCACATGCACAGGCGGGAGGCAGAGCTCAGGCAGGCCAGTGATCCCTGGGCCCAGGCAGCTGCTCGCCTTCCAGGCCTCCTTGCCCCACCAACAGAAGGCAGGACAAGGAGACTGCAGGGCTCACACAGCCCCGGCAAGCTCTTCACGTTAGCTCAGCGTGACTCTGGAGCCTCTGGGCTGCTGCCTCCTGCGCTGTGTGAATAGACCCCTCCCTTAGGGCCACCGTGCTCAGCTCAGGAGTGGACAGACTCACCCAAAGATCAAATCTGGCCCATTGCTGCCTCCTGCTTTTGTAAATAAAGTTTTATTGGCACCCAGACACCCCATACATTTGCTGTTGCCTGTCTGCTTTTGCCCACAAAGGTGGAACTGAGCAACTGTGACACACTACGTGGCCCACAAGCCTGAAACATTCTGTCTCTGGCCTTCTATGGACAAATGTTTGCCAGCTCTGCCCCTGTCTACAACCTCTGGTGACTGTGGGAAGCAGCTACAGTGTTTGGACAGGTTCAAGCCTTCGACTGATGGGAGGGCACAGTCCTCTCATTGCCACCTGCAAGTCCCAGTTTGGAGGGCAGGGTCCTCCCAGCACAATTATACCCAACAGCTGTGGTTGTAAGCTTGAACCTATGGTTCGAACCCATGGCCCCACGTGCCAGAGTGATGTGGGCTTGATAGAGTTCAGGTACATGTAGTTGAGTAGCATTGAAACCCACGAGAATGTTGTAAACATCTTGATCACACCCTTACTTTGCCTCGTGGCATCTATAAAATAAAGACGGCTTGTGGGCGTGGTCTCTGTCTCTCAGAGAAGCAGCTTTCATTCTCTTATCTGTCTTTTCTAAGCCTTTCAGCCGCCCTCACTCAGGTTCACCCTTGGCCGTGCTGTCAAAGCACAAGTGCCTACACTCACCTCACTGGGCCAAGGGTTGGAACCAAAAATTCTCATTATGTCAAAAGCTTAATGAGGCACCCAGGACATTATTAAGGAAAGTGGTCCCAAAAGGGGTCATGGAGGAGCAGCATCCACAAAACAGCTCCAGTTTAGGGAATGAGATCTCACAGCACCAGTAAGGGCAGGGTAGGCTGTAAAGGGGCTACAGGATTTACTTCCTACGAAAGTTTCAGCTCTGAACAAACAGATTTAGCCCTTGAGCCTCATTTCCATGAGAAAGAGTCAGAGGTGGGCCTCCACTGATTGCTTCCTCTCTACCCTTTCCCTTTTCAAGTCCATTTGCTTGGTCTTCCCTGGCCACAGAAGGTGCCAACGGCTGTTGTGAACCTCCTTTCGCTGTGTGGGCCCACAAGACTATAGACGTCTTCATCTGGCTTTAAACAGAATGTACAGTATTTGTAGATCAACAGCCTGTCTGCTATGCTTCAGACCGAAGGTGCTTCCTCTATAGTGAGAGGCTGCAGGGAGAATGGGCTTCAAAACCCTGTTTTGTTCAACTCAGAATGCTCATCCCTCCACTCATGCATCTGAGAGCCCCTGTGCAGAGGCTCCATGACAGGCACTGAGGGTACAAAAGGGGCAAGTATACCTTCTGCTTTGGCTAAGCTCACAGGCTGCTGGGCCAGCAGATGATGGCAGACACTATCAAAACAGTGTTGAGAAAACTGGATAGATATATATGCAAAAAAAAAATGAAGTTAGACCACTTTTTTACACCACACTCAAGAATAAACTCAAATGGATTAAAGACTTAAATGTAAGGCCCGAAACCATGAAACTCCTAGAAGACATAGGCAGTAAACTCTCTGACATTGCTCTTAATAATATTTTTTCTGGTATGTTTCCTTGGGTAAGGGAAACAAACAAACAAAACAACAAGAACAGAAAACAAACAAATGGGACTAGATCAAGCTGAAACATTTTGCACAGAAAAGGAAACTGTCATCAAAATGAAAAGACAACCTAATAAATAAAAGACATAACTAATATAAATGACATAACCAATATCCAAGATATATCAAGAACTCATACAACTTAAAACTAAAAAGACAAACAATCCAATTAAAAAATGGGCAGAGGATTTAAATAGACACTTCTCCAGAGGACATACAGCTGGCCAATAGACTAAGGTGACCAGATGTCCTGCTTTTGGCGGGACAGTCCCGATTTTTAACAGTTTGTCCTGTGTCCCGCGGCATTTTAAAAAAGTCCTGATTACTCTTTGTAATATTTTAAGTAATAATAAAAAGAAAAAGAAAAAAAAAGAATCCCCCTGGTGAATGGTGTACTGCTTTAAATCTGGTCACCTTACAATAGACATATGAAAAAAATGCTCAATGTCACTAATCATCAGAATTGCAAATTAAACCACAATGAGATACCACTGCACACCTGTCAGATTGGCTGTCATCAATAAACCCAAGACCAACAAGTATTTTGGATATGGAGAAAAAGAAACCCTCATTCATTGTTTGTGGGGATGCAAATTGGTGCAGCCACTATGGAAAACAGTATGGAGATTACTCGAAAAGTAAAAATAGAACTACCATATAATTCAGCAATCCATTTCTGGGTATTTACCCAAAGAAATCTAAAATACTAATTTGAAAAGATGTATGCATTTCTATGTTCATTGCAGTATATTTATAATAGCCAAGATACAGAAGCAACCCAAATACCCATGAATAGACGAATGGATAAAGAAGTGGTACATATATACAATGGAATGTTATTTGGCCATAAAAAAGAATGAAATCTTTCTCTCTGCAACAATATGAGTGGATTTAGAGGGTATTTTGCTAAATGAAATAAGTAAGATAGAAAAAGAAAAAAATAGCATATGATTTCAATTATGTATGGCATCTAAAGAACAAAATAAATGAACAAATAAAACAGAAACAGATTCATAGATACAAAGAACAGATTGATGGTTGCCAGATGAGAGGGGGAATGAGGTATAGGTGAAAAAGAGAAAAGTATAAACAAGTACAAATTGGTAGCTACAAAATAGTTACAGCGATGTAAATACAGCATAGGGAACACAGTCAAATAATCTAATCTAATAAAAGAGTAATATGCAAGTTAACCATCACTTGGAGACACCAGCCAAGCCACACCCACCAGCCAATCAGAGCAGCTGTATGCAAATTAACCAAACCAATATGGCGGCCAGCAGCCACGGAGCTAGAGCAAATAGGAGGCTTCTGTTGCACCAGCCATGGAGGAACCTGCCTGCCTAGGCTGGCTGGGCTCTGCTTGTGGCAACAAAGTTTCAATTATAGAAGCCACTGAGCTGAAGCAAACAGGAGGCTTCATTGCCTGCCTAGGCCTCCACTCAAGGCAACAAAGTTTCAATTATAGAAGATAAATAAACCCCAGAAACCCGATTTCAGCCAGCCTCGCTGGGACGTTGGGTCAATGGGAGCTGTGGGAAGCCTGAAAACAGCCCTCAGCCCCTCACCCAGGCTGGTCACACCCCCATGGGGTGAGGGTCCCCACTGGGGGCTTGGCAAGCCTGCAAACAGCCATCAGCCCCTCACCCAGGCTGGCCAGGCATGCCGGCAGGTGGACATCCCCCGAGAGGTCCCAGACTGCAAGAGGGCACAGGCCGGGCTGAAGGACCCCTCCCCCCACGCCCTAAGTGCACAAATTTTTGTGCACTGGGCCCCTAGTCTTATATAAAAAAAGAGAAACCTGTAAATTGACCACCCCTCCACTATGCTCAAACCACGCCCACAAGCCAATCAGGAGTGAGTATGCAAATTAACCCAATTAAGATGGTGGCGGCCACGGAGCTGGAGTGAGCAGAAGGCTTGAGTTGCCCTGGGTGATGGAGGAATCCAAGCTTCCCACCTGCCTTGGTGGCCCTGGGCTCCACTCAAGGCTACAATGTTTCAATTATAGAAGATAAATAAAATCCAGAAGAAAAAAATAGAAAAAAAGGAGAGGCTGGGAGCTTGGGTCGCCAGGGGGCATGGCCAGCCTGAAAACAGCCATCAGCCCCTCACCCAGGCTGGCCAGGCACCCCAGCGGGACCCCCACCCTGATCTGGGACACCCTTCAGGGCAAACCAGCTGGCCCCCACCTGTGCACCAGGCCTCTATCCTATTTAATAAAAGGGTAATATACAAATTGACCCTAACAGCAGAACCACTGGGAATGACTGGTCACTATGACACACTCTGACCACCAGAGAGCAGTCGCTCAATGCAGGAGCTGCCCCTGGTGGTCAGTGCACTCCCCCAGGGGGAGCTCTGCTCAGCCACAAGCCAGGCTGACGGCTGCCAGCACAGTGGTGGTGGTTGGAGCCTCTCCCATCTCCTAAGCTGTGTTAAGGATGTCCGACTGCAGCTTAGGCCTGCTCCCCGCTGGCAAGTGGACATCCCCTGAGGGCTCCCAGGCTGCCAGAGGTATCTCTGATTGCCGGCCTAGGCTCAATGCTCCAGGGAGCGGGCCTAAACCAGTAGGTGGACATCCCCTGAGGGTTCCCAGACTGAGAGGGCACAAGCTGGGCTGAGGGACCCCCCCGAGTGCACAAATTTTTGTGCACTAGGCCTCTAGTACTGTAATAACTATGTATGGCATGAAATGGGTACTAGACTTCTAGGGGAAATCATTTTGTAAGTTATATGTGTCTAACCATTCTGCTGTATACCTAAAACTAATATAATATTGTATGTCAACTATAATTGAAAAAAAGTTTTTTTGACATTTAAAAAAATGTTAAAAACACACACACACAAAACATACACTGTGTACACACTAGCCTGGTGTGGCAGCTCATGAGAGAGGAGGGAGAGAAGGTGAGTCCGAGAAGGCTGCCAGAAATCCCTTACCAGAACCCTTGCAGATGCTGCCTGGGGGTGGGAAAGGATGCACAGAGCTCAGCTGGGAGAGAGGAGGCAAGGTGCTCTGGGAAGGGATTGGGCCTGCCCTGGGAAGAGAGGAAAGGATGAGGCCTAAGGAAACCCAGGCAAGGCTCTGAACTTCCTCATCATCCTCCATCTAGAAATACGGTGTCTGTGCAACAGAGCCTTTAGCAATGTGGAGGAACAGGGAGTTGGCCCCACAGATCCCTGGGGCCCACTCTGGCTTCTGTTCTTCTTGTCTCCTCCTGGCTTTTTAAAAATATATATATTTTATTGATTTTTAAAAATATATTTTTATTGATTTCAGAGAGGAAGGGAGAGGGATAGAGAGATAGAAACATCAATGATGCGAATCATTGATCAGCTGTCTCCTGCATGCCCCCTACTGGGGATCAGGTCTGCAACTCAGGCATGTGCCCTTGGCCAGAAACGAAGCTGGGACCCTTCAGTCCACAGGCCGATGCTCTATCCACTGAGCCAAACCGGTTAGAGCCCTCCTGGCTCTGAACTGCCATGGCTTCTCCTTGTGCTGACCTATTTAGTGCTTCCCACTTTCTATGCTCTATGGCATGGAGCTATGCCCTCTGCTGGTGGTCCAGGTGAGTCCTAAGGCGGTGTCCAGGACAAGCCTCTCCTTGTATCTGCCACAGGCTGTTCCCTTAACAAAGGGCTCACCAGACTTCAGAGGATAATCAGGGTGGGTGTGGGGGTGGGAGGACCAGCAACTCACCTGCATTCCTGGACCAGCATGTGCACACCAGAACTCCCCGTGCTCCCCAGGTCCCAAGGGGGTGCCAGGGACCTTCCTGATGTGCCCTTCTCTTGTCTGCCAGGGATGGCAGAAGCCTGTGGATGTGGTTCCTGCCTTGTCATAGCAGCAAAAGAAACACAGTTGACACTGAACACCATGAGCAAAAAGCCTGGCAGCCAACCAAAGCAGAGCCAGGCCACAGGCAGCCACATCGTTCCCTGCCTTCACTCAGAGGCAAGGCCTGTAAGTCACAGGGCACAGCAATTCCCAGATCTGCTGAAGAAAAGTCTCCTGCACGAGGTCTTCAGGAGGAGATGTTTTTATTCATCCCATAGTCACTTGTTTGTTTGTTTCTCCTTATAAAACGTGGAATTAAATTTGTAACTTTCTCAAAGTGCTACCAGGGGTCCTCAAACTACGTCCCGCAGGCCACATGCAGCCCGCCGAGGACATTTATCTGGCCCGCTGAGTGTTTTTGCTGCCTTGTTTTTTTTTTTTTACTTCAAAATAAGTTATGTGCAGTGTGCATAGGAATTTGTTCAGAGTTTTTCTTTTTAAACTATAGTCCGACCCTCCAACGGTCTGAGGGACAGTGAACTGGCCCCCTGTTTAAAAAGTTTGAGGACCCCTGGTAAGCGCTGGTTCTGGACCAAGCAGCAGTCTGCGGGCTGCAGGGCAGGTGAGAGCGGCCTGTTCCTGTCCCTAGGCAGTCCCCAGCACGACCTCCTGTGGACAGGACCAGTGCCAACCAGGCCTGGCCCACAGACTGCTGCACTGAGGCAAACACCTGCACCTCCCACACTGGAAAGGCTCCCCAGCAGCAGGGAGAGCATCCTAACATCCTGGGAGCTCCATGCACAGCTCTCCTCACTGACTTCTCAGACACAGGGAAGACATGGAGAAACTTTTTCTTGATATTTTCCCTGTTGAATCTCCAACACTTCCCCTCCCATTGATTTTACAGGGCACTTTCCTGGTCTTGATTTGTAAGCCATCGGGCTCTGAGCTGAGGAACTCACAGGGCTGGTGACAGAGCCTGTTCCTGGCCTGGCCTGCTGGGGAGCCTTTCCCAAGTGTGGGTGCTCGATCCCACAGAACCCGCACTTGCTGCCCGGGCAGACCAAGGGCAATGGGCACAGAAATGTGAGCCTCACTCTTCAAGTGTTGGCTCTTCCTCAGTTACTGCCTCCAAACAGAGGTTCTTCTTCCAGTTTCCTGGCCTCTGTGAAGCAATGAAAACTCATGCAGACACAGGGACTTTGTGGGGAATGGTGCTACAGGGGGTTGTTCACCAACATCCAGGTTCTCCTCAGGGGCACCTGCTGGAGGACTTGCGGTGGTGACAGAAAGGTGAGCAGGAATGACATGGGTTTCCTGCATGCAGAAGTCTTTAGGAGCCATTACACTGCCTGCCATATTTCCCACCCTTCACAGCCACCTGAAGTCAGCATGCATTCTCTGTACAAGGCCAGACAATAAATACAATATTTTAGGCTCTGTGGGGCATATGATCATCACAACTAAGCAACGCCTCTGCTGTGGCCTAAGAAAACAGCTACAGACAATGTGTAAATGAGCAGATGCAGCTGTGTTCCAATAAAACTTTATTTACCAGAGGCAGTAAGGACAGACTTGGCCTGAAGGTGTGCTGATGTCCCAGGAGAGGGCACTGTGGAGCAGGCAGGCACTCAGTTGCCCATGATAGACAGTCTGAGTGAGAAGTAAGCCCCTGAGGGTTTGGGGCTGCTTGTTATCACAGCATAACCTGGCTCACACTGACAGATATAAGGTGTTTCAGACCTACAAGCACCCACTAAGGTTCCTCAGGCAGTTTGGTGATGACTTTAGTCATGTGTTTAGTCTAAAATGTAAGTAATCATTTCCTAGTTTGATCCAATGGCAGTTATAAATAAATAATTGGATTTTAAAAACTGGGTGTGGGAGCAGTTTTAAACAGTCAGATATGCACCTGTCCAACCACTAGGGTCTGGGATCACTTGTCACAGCACATGACCTCCTTCATCCTGACAAGTACAATGGGGAAGAACTTTGGCATTAGAGCCCTGACCCTGATTAGATGGCAGAGGTGCCTGGGAGAGTAGGGTTTGGAACTTGCAGGCTCTTATGTTCAGGAATTTGTGAGAAGATGGAATAAAGAAGGGGAAGCAGGTTTGAGGAAGTAGGACTGTAGCTATTCTCTGACATATTGAACTTGAAGTACCTCTCCAGGTGAATCTATTAGGTAGTAAAATATCTGTAGTTTAGAAAAGGTCTTAAGGGCATAATTAAGACTGTTGGGGTTCAGCAGTGGTTAGAAGAGAACCCCAGGGGAGAGTGTGCAAAGGCTGAGAAGGAGAGCATTGATGCCCATGTGAGAGTTTCAGAAAGAGGATCTGGTGGAGGAGGCGAGGAACTCAGGAGCTGGAGGAGGAAGTAAGGGCCAGAGAGCGGTTCAGGAAGGGAGTCTTGTCCACAGTTCCATGCTAACCAATGTCGAGGAGGGGGAGGATGGAACAAGGACACTGGACCTGGGTACTGATTTTGGCAGGAGGGGTGGAAAGAGAGTTGGGTTGCAGTGAAGCATGCCCAACATGAGAAAGCAGACTTGTGTCAGCAGCAGAGGGAAGGATGTGATGGGGTCTCCAGAAGGCAATGCAGAAGGAGAAGGGCAGCTCATACCCATGGTATCTCCAGCAGGGATGGCGCACCCAGGCAGCGCTCTCCACCCTCCTTCTAGTCTCCTGCTTCCATGTCTCCTTCCCTGTCTCCTTTGCTCTCAGAACAAAGTGCCGAGTCCCTGCATCTAGACCCTGTAGTGTTCTCCCAGGCCAGGGGTGCACAGACACCTTAATGAGGCCCAGGTGGCTATCACATGTCATACTCCAAAAGGAGAAAGGAGCACAAGTGTCTGATCTCCCACATTTCCATGCTCCCATCACCATTGCAGACAAACCCGACTGTTCAGTTTCAGGCTCCATAGCAAGGAGTTTTTCCTTTTCTTTTTTTTCTTTATTGATTAAGGTATTATATATGTGTCCTTATCCCCCCATTGCCACTCTACCCTCCCACTCATGCCCTCACTCCCTGGTGTCTGTGTCTGGTTCTTAGTTTTCTGTTATGGAACTCCCTCCTCCCACCCACTGGCCCTTTAGCTAAACAGTTGCCATTTTCTCCTTTGTTTTTTTATCACAGCTTTTCTTCCTTTTTGCTGTATCAACAGCCCACGGAAAAGCTCACTGAGCTCAGGCTCCTGTGACAGGAGCTGTGGCTGCAAGCAGGCCGGGCCCCACCCACCCACCACCAGCCTTCCAGACCTTCGGCTGACACCACAGCAGAGAGGCTCCGGGAGCAGTTAGCATGACTGGACAGACGAGGAGCCCTGGGTGTCACAGCTGACACCTTGGGGCTCATGATTCATTCCCTGACTCTCTGAGAAGCAGAAAGAACCACCACCTCTAGCACTGACCTCGCCCTGAGGAGAGACCACCTGTGTCTGACAGCAAACCAGCTAGGAGGCTCTGCACCAGCTCCACTTAACACATGAGTACATCGAGACTCCAGAAGTGACCAGGCAACTCTCCTAGGTGACACAGCTAGTGAGCAGGGGCCTCTTCCCCCCACTGCCCTGTGCCAGGTTCCAGACCAGCCTTCACAGAGCGCCAGCTGTTCTCTGCAGGGGCTGGCAGGCACTTTCCTCTCCGCTGGCCAGAGGCCAGGCCTGAACATTTTATAGCAAAGGAAGGTTAGGTGGCCTCTCCCCGCCACTCCGGCCAGGAGCCAGGGGCAGGGCGCAGGGCGGGATGAACAAGCCCGAGGGAGCTGTCAGAGCTGTCACGCCACCTGCTTCTGTTTCCTCTGTGTGAATGAAAAGAATGAAAACTGCTAGCTCTCCCTCGGGTGAGCTGTGCCTGGAGAAGCCCAGGCAGGAAGGGAGGGCACACAAGCCCGAGGTGTGTCCCAGAGGCACATTGCCTGCTGCTAGGACCCTGAGCATTCTGTCACAGCTACTGCATTTTAGGGCCACATCTATAGAAACCACAACCCCAGAACTCCATTTCCATTGTAAAGGGACACAAAAGAGAGCTAGAAGAATCAGTGATATTGAGGATCCTATCTCAGCCACCTAAGGGCTCCCTTGTCCATGTGGCTCAGAGGCATGGCTCAGCCACACTGCTGCTGTGTGTTTGTGGCTGTGAGGATGAGTGCATTTGCTTTTCATCTGGTTCATGTTCCTCCACGGGGCTTCAGAATGAAGTCAGTTAAATGGCAGTAGGACCATCTTGTGTTTGGCGACCTTTCTGATCTGTGGTCACAGGCACATAGGGTCTTTAGGGGGATTCAGCTGAGCCACTTCCCCAAGCTTTGCACACCAGCCTGGCTGGGAGTGCACACAGGCATGGCCCACCCCACAATAGCCACCCCTGTGCTTTAGAAGAAAACTTGCTGGAACCTATGACCCAGGTCTCACAAAACCTCTGCCCCTTGTTGCCGGGAAGCCTTGGGTGTGCTGCACAGGAGCAGACAGGGCTGGTCTGAGTTCCAGGTGAGCCTTGTCATCTCATAGGGGCCAAAACCACCCATGCCTCTGGGCACAGAGGAGCCCGAGTGCTCCTGCTGGAGCCTGCCTCCTATTTGTTGAGGAAGGCAGGCCTGCAGAGTCTGATTTTCCAGATGCATGACCTCAGAGCCCACTTCTGACTCCCAAGCTCAGAGCTCCGGGACTAGGCCCCTCTCCCAGGGCAAATCCAGCCTGGTGGGGAGGAGGGTCCATGAGGCAGTGGCCTCAGCAGGACCTGGGGTTCGATAGGCCCTAGCAGCCCTGGGTACGTCCCTAAGTCGGGCAGGGGATGGACATCCCAGTGTGATGCACAAGACCAACAAAGCAACCCAAAACCAGAAAGGCAGCATGGGAGCAGTGGCAGAACCAGGGGCTAGTCTTTGGGGCAGCCCAATAATGGACAGCATGCTGGGGCTGTGGGAAATAGCATGGGGCAGTTGATCCTAACTCCCAGCCGCTCAGCTCACCTCTTCTCCCAACAACTGAAACAAATGGGGACAAGTGAACCCCTGCTTTGCTTGACCTCTTGCCCTTTGTAATGACGTTCATTAAAATCCAGAGCCTGACCATAACTTTCACCTCAAGTCAAAAGGATGGGAAATGGGTCTCAGGGTCCCAGTCACCTCTAAAATGAGCAAATACAATTCTAGTGGAACAAAGTGGGAACAGATTTTTAAAAATCTGTTTCCTCCTGCTCTGGGGGTTGTCTAAGTAGAGCCAGACTGCAGAGCTAGTCTACAGAGCCATTGGACCGCTAGCACCATGGGCCTGCTTGCTCATTTTTAGAACCCCAGGGAACACTGAGGGTGGTGAGCCATGGACCAGACATCCTGGCAGCCTTGGCTCGTTAATTGAAAATAAGGTCCCCCCTTCTCTTATTCTCCCCCTGCTCCTTTATCTTACTCATGGAAGTAGAGTCAATGCCATGCCTAGAGATAGAAGGCATCTGTAAGAATCTATAATAATAAAAGTATAATGTGCTAATTAGACCAGACATCATTCTGGACGTCCTTCTGGATGAAGCTGGGACTGGAGGTAAGCCCAGGTCCCGGGTGCCAGAGGACAGCTGTGGAGAGTGGCTACAGTGTTTAGACAGGTTCAAGCCTCGGATTAATGAGAGGACACAGTCCTCTCATTACCACGTGCAAGTCCCAGCTTGGAGGGCAGAGCCCTCTCCGCACAATTACAGCCAACAGCTATAGTTGTAAGCTTGAACTTATGGTCTGAAAACATGGCCCCACGTGTCTGAGTAATGTGGGCTTGATAGAGTTCAGGTGCATGTAACTGAGTAGAATCAAAACCCATAAGAATGTTGTAAACATCTTGACTCTGTATTTTCTGTATTTTCTGTATTGT
Organism: Murina feae; assembly: GCA_004026665.1. Classification (NCBI taxonomy): domain Eukaryota; kingdom Metazoa; phylum Chordata; class Mammalia; order Chiroptera; family Vespertilionidae; genus Murina; species Murina feae. The sequence goes on from PVJC01026125.1 coordinate 13,963, forward strand.
CTGTATTGTCTGTATTTTCTAAATCCTTCGCCGCCCCCACTCAGGTTCACCGTTGGCCGTGCTGGCTCAGCACAGGCAGCTGCTGACCGCAGCCAGGGGAAGGAGGGCCTACTCTTACATGAATTTGTACATTGGGCCTCTAGTAATGATATAAGTACTAAACAATGTGCTTAATCCAGTTCTGAGGTCTGGCCCTTTCATTCTTTGTTGAAAGGGAAAGGAGTTGGCAAGTGTTAAAGAGATGCTAAAAATATCCAACACTAAACCAAGACATCATCCATAACAGCATCAGATTGACTAGGTACAAACTGAGACAGGATAATGTTATTCAAAAGCTATGTATCATGGACCGTTGAAAAGCACAGCATTGAAAGCTGAGAGTGCTAGACACATAGCTGTCCTGGTAGTGACAGGGATACACACCCACCATGGTTAGAGGTCCTGAGAATAGGCAGCGAGACCTTCATGCTAATTCTGGGGATGGATGCTGAGATCCGATCCAAAGATGGAGCCCCCAGACCTAGGAAAGGTGCCCAGTGCCTCCCTGTCCATGCCCCAAGGATGTTACCTGGGCGGGAGCACTGCAGGACACATGTGCCAGGTCCCGGATCCTGGCCGTAGCCCGGGGGTCACTGGAGCTGATCAGCACTGGAGCACTGATTTCCACGGAATGCCTATGGCTGGCAGCCTGCGAGGACCTGTGTGTCAGGCTGACCGCGGTGAAGGAGTGGCGTTTCTTGGCATTCTTCTTGCCGTCCACACGTTGCTGAAAGGCACTGACTGCCCCTGTGCTGCTTAAAGTGAGACCTGGGGCCACAGTGGCCACCGTGCTGGGGTCAGAGGGCAACGATGCATGGCAGCCAGACACAACAGCTGGGCAGAACTTGTCCGTTGCAATAAGCTGCTTGGCCGAGTCGTTGAGCTAAGTAAGAGAGGGAGAGTGGCTTCATTAAAAAAGGATCACACGCCACACCCAGCTTCCCGAGCTCACCCAGCCTGCAGTCACAGTTAGAAATGGACACTGTGTTCATACTGATCAGATTTTTCTAACAGGGCATCAGGTATGAGAGGTGCAGCCAAACACACAGCGAAGGCTGGAGTGCCATCTGAGGAGTTTATTGAAAAGGCTCTACCACACCTGCCCCAATGGAGCCCCCATTCTTGGGCTGCCGGTTTCTGAGGGAACAGAGAAAGAGCAGCCAAGGAAAGTCTAGCCATTATCCGCCAGTTACCATGGCAACAGGTTCTTGGCTGCCGTGCAAATCTGGTCACCCTGGTAGGAGAATTCAAGGCACGTGAGCAGAAGACATTTTCTAACCAGTGGTGGCTGCAGGTGGCAAGAAAGTGTGGCTGGTGAATAGGGGCCTGACTCTGAGCTGACCTGACCTGGTTCATGAGGGGTTAAAACTGCATTCTTTCCAGCAACTCTGCAAGGGCTCAGGTCACAACTCCTTCCTTGCTCTCCCACCTGCGGGGCCTATTCAGGGAGAGTTTGATCCCAGTGGAGTTTATCAAAGAAGGCAGGATGGGTTCCAGTCCCTGACAACCTGGGTACTTGGACTCCAGGGCTTCAGACCACATGGGCAGGCAGTGCCTGAGGCTGAAGGGGCCCTGAGAGAGAGCTGCCCTTTCTTGTTGGCGTCCAGCAGGGCCTCGGTTTGATAAAGGGTCAGATCATCATCTAAGAGCCAAAGTGTGCCCCTGGCTCTTCCACCTAGAGCAAGCTTTTCATCCGAGGTGTACAACGGAGCTGCTTCCCAAGAGGCTGCACTGGGTTCCACCTCTGTTCATGCTAGAGGAGGAACTTGCAGTGACTGCAGGACTGAAGCAGAGGTGGCCAGTTCCCATGGGCTTGGAGTAGCCAGGAAGGACACACACTGAGAATGAGCTGGGCTTATCTGCACAGACAGTTAAATAAATCATGCTAGATAAACATCTGTAGAATTCTATTTTTTCTCCCTCCTCTTTTCAGAAGTAGCTGAAGAAACTGAGTCAATGCCAGCTAGCCCCTGGGACCTGCCCTGGGAAACACAAAGATAAACAGGAAGGAACTCGAGCCACTGGTCTGTTTTCTCCTCCCCGGCCAGAAAGGGTGTGGGAGGGGAGCCCTGGTGGAACAGACCTGGCACACACTTGCCTGCAGAGTCTGGGGTGATGCACGTGGTTTGGGCAGGAGCGGGGAGAGCAAATGCAGCAAGAAAATCCCTAAGGCCAGAGGTCCTTGCAGGCAGGTAAATGCAGGGGCGCCAGCTGTGCACCGCCTGTGGACCTCACCCTGAGCAGGAGCCACGCCCATGTCCTTGGCTGAGGGTGAATGTGGGCTGGAGCCTGGTGGGGTCAAGCCAGAAAGGGCCATGCCCCACGCAGTGGAGTCTGGCCTCAGGCCTGGGTTGGGAGATTCCCTCAGCCCAGAGCCATGGAGGCTCTCACTCAAGGTCACTACCGGGGTATGGAAGCCATTGCTAACATCTTGATAAGGTAAAACATTTTAAGAAGCCAAAGCTCCTCTGAATTGCAGCTGTGGGAGCCCTGATGCTTCCCCTCTGCAAGGCCAGGCAGAACCTATACACACCACTGCCCTGAAGGCCCTTGGGCTGTCAGCATTTTCATTACAAACACCCATGTTTCAGAGGGAGGGAATGAAAATCTCACTCCAGGCCCCCAAACGGGTGATCTAAATCCGGGATTGTTTACTTTGAAATGTTTCCTCCAACAAGCTCAGCTGCTTTGCTCTATTTTATGTCTTTTATTTGCCTACTCCCTCAACGGTCCTAGCTTGAAGAAGACCACAGCTTCTGTCCCCCACCGCCCTGTGTGGGCTCTCCAAAGGGGGTCCCGGACCATGGTCTGCACCCACACTGCAGGGCCAAGTACAAAACAGAAAAGCTGGAAGGCACAATGCCCCTCATCATGAGCATTGGAATATGGTCTAAAAACTCCCTGTGTATCTCCACTTGGAAGGTTGTTACACAGGATTAATAACAGAATTCCATTCTTCCCCAAAGCAATGGCCCTGGACTGTCTCACTGAGTTCCACTGGTCCTCTGTTGAATCAGTATTAGAAATTCCAATTTCAAGATCAGGAAATCCAGTCACCTACAGGTCAGGTGTGTGCACATCCAGCCCACATGATGCCATAGGGGGCTGACCATAGTGCCAGGAGCGCTGCACTGCCCATCACTGGCACTGCTGGCCACTGCCTGAGCCAGTCCTCAACCACATTGCCCTCTCCTTCTTCATGGAGAACCAGGGTGCAGGGGCATCGCGCCTTTCTCACCCACCCCGTAACAATCCAAAGCCCGTGACAGGTGCTGAAAGTGAGGCCCAATGCATTTCCAGTGACAAACTATAGAAAAAGTAAGAACTTTGGCTTTCAGGTGATGGACTCTCCACATTTCAGCAGCAGCTCTTAGAGGTGAGGGAACATCCAGGGAAAGGCTTACTGATGAGAGACTGTTAAAGTTTGTCTTCTTTACTAAATTGTTGTTGGTGACAGGTAGCTTCTTATTGGAGATAGAGATAGACAGATAGATGATAGATAAATAGATAAATAGATAGACTATAGATAGATAGATAAGATGATAGATAGAATATAGATAATAGATACATGATAGATAGATAATAGATAGATAGATAGATAGATAGATAGATAGATAGATAGATAGATTGATAGATAGATGATAGAAAATTACCCAGGAATTAACCACCATGCCTAGACTCCCTGGCTTACTAGACTTTGATAGGTGCAGTGAGAGAACTTCAGCTCTGGGACTTGCTCCTGGAGACAAAGCTCACTGTCCAAGGAAGCTGCCATCACCTTTCCAACAAGCTCCATGAGCCATGTGACATGGTGCTCAGGGATGAGCCTGGCAGCTGGCACCACCAACCCTGTCCCGGTTGGAAAGCCTCTCTTTGGGTGCACATGTCCACATCACATAGACCCACAATTGCAGGACACCTGCAGCTACCACAACCTGACATGAGTGGCTCCTACACCACACTGTTCAGAGCAGCCATAATATCACATTCCCTCCTACTCTGACTAGAGAAACCAGATGGCTCTGTTCTGTGCTGTGTAGGCACTGCGGCTCAGTTCCCCAGGGCCTGGGGGACCCGGGAGAGCCAAGAGATAATGAGCAAACATGGGAGATTTCCCCTTCCTTCCCTCACAACCAGAATGCTAGAACGTGCTGTGAGTGTCTGCTGACTGGGAAGTGGTGGAGTGTGGTGATGTGGACAAGTGCTTGCTGCCTTCAGGTGCTCCCTTCTCTCAGCCAAGATGCTCACCTGGGAATGAACGGGCTCTGCTGTCTGTCCACAGGTGGGGTCACCTGATTTGTATCTCAAGTGGGTACATGCAACTCCCACAACAGCACACTCAGACAGACTGTGCTTTTGTCACCACACACATAACACACAAATCAATGATCAACCAACGCATCAATAACTCTAATTTTGATTGTTCTTTATGGAAATAGAAAACATTTTCAACTACCATACGATATGGAAACAGAGTGGCAGCCCCAATGGTTTAAAGTCTTGATGAGCTTGTCCATTTATCAGAGGACCATCACTGGTGCCTGGAAAGGAGGGACCCTGCCCCCCTGGGGCCTGCTCCCTCATGCTCTGTGGGTCCCTCTGCAAGACTAGTGCTCAATCCCGGGAGCACATCAGACGGGCAGGTCAGCTCACAGTCACACTGCCCTCCACTGGGGTCCCATCTGGGCAATGGGACAGTGATGGTCAGCCAAGGTGGCTCCCCTGTCAGGGACTCTGTGTCCTGCCTATGTGGTTAGCAACTGTGGATGAAAAGGGGACACATGCTAACCTGACTAGCTCAGGGGAGGCCTATGTAGTGGCTTTGCAAACTCAGAGACCTAAAGTAACCTGGAGGAGGTCTGAAATGAAAGCTTTTAAAATAAAAGCAGTTTATGGCAGATAATCATCTTCTAAGCTAGAAGATAAGATGACAAAGGTCAATCTTTACCTTAATTAATCTGTCTATTGTCTTTTGCATCTAAGATAACATACCTTCAGAATGTCAAGGTAACTCCCGTTTTCTGGACCCCTCAGACCACAACCAATGCACCTGGACAAAAACCCTAAATTCCCTCAATGCTATTGTTAACATGTTCAGTATTGACTATTAATTACCCTGTACCCACCTATGTAAAAGAAGTATGTGTCTATCATTTTACTTTTCATCCAATCCCAGAGGTTCCCTCCCTCCCCACCACCTGCTTTGCTTTTTCCTGCCACTCTAATCTATCACCAGGGGATTTCAGGTAACACATATACATCTCCTCTTTTGACTGTAATGTATAAAATAAGGTGCAGCACTGCCAGTCTCTGGGGCATATCTCAACCCGTTGAGATTTTGCTTCCTGGCATTTGTCAGCAGTTTGGCTCAAATAAACTCAAAAAATTCTCTATAGGCTTGAATGTTTCTTCTGTTAACAGGACCTTCTTTTTAAGATTTTGTCTCACCAACGTTATTAGCTCAGTTGTGATATTCCTCTACAACCACTCTTTTCCTCCAACCACAGAAACATCAAAAGTCGGGAGGACTGTGGAGTTCCTTCCGTTGTTTAACTAGTTCTACAAGTGGCCTGTTACAATTGGCTGTATCATCCCAGCTGCACCTGAAGCTGGGGACCAGGTGGACTAAAGAAGGCTCTCCACAGCAACTTATAAGTGCCATGAGCCTCCCAGGGGACCTGAGGCCAGCATCAATTTGGGCGCTTGGTCTGGGCAAGAGCCGCCAGGCCCTGTGCAGAGCGCGGTCACCCAGACACACTGCTCTGATTGAGAGGACTTTAAGCGAATGTGTGCAGGAGGAATTTTTAAACCAGGAATACTATTGGGAAGCCATACTTATGGGATAAACATGAAAGGAAGGACATTGGGGTGAGAGGTTCCCAGCAGTTCTCAAGAAAAATAACTGAGAAATAGATGTGCACAGCGATTCCTCCATCCTGGCCCAGAGACAGGAAGTCCAGTCTCAACACATTTGCACCAGTGAGCAGTGGGGCTTATAACTGAGACCTGGGGGGCGGGGAAGGGCGGGAGGAGGGTGTCTCCCCTGTCATGGAAATCTAGGAGCCAAGGGACAGGCCCGGTAGAGAGCAGCACTCACAACAGAAGAAGAGGACAACCCACGAGTCCTTTTACAGACACACCAGCTCTTTCCTGAGCACCTGCCATGCCCAGGTTGTCCCAGGTGCTGGGACTGCGACAGTAGCACAAGGCCAACTCCCGTGGAGCTGGGACTCCAGTGTGGACTGACTACTGAAGGAGCTTGTCAAAGATAAGGACTCAGATTCCATAGGTTTGGGATGCCACCCAAGTTTCTGCATTTCTTTAAGCTCCCAGGGGACAAAGCAGTGGCTGCTGAAAGACCCCATTTGAGCATCAAGCTTCTAGAACACTGCCACAAAATACCCCATGACCAAAGAGGCAGCTGCTGCTTGGCATTGCCCTTCATGCACTACTCCACCACTGTGGGTGAAGTGCAGGATGGGTCACCACACCTGGGGCTTGGCCTGGGCCTCCTTACAGTGTCACAAACTCAGGAGCAAATGAAGAATGAAACACTTGTCAGGAGAAATTTCAAGAGCTTCCTCTTCCATGAGATGGGTCAGCATACAGTTGAGCGGCACCCATCACTGCTTCTTGGTTGTGAAACACTTTGTTTTGTACAAGGCTAAACTATTAGCAGGGGTGGCAACAACAGAATGATTTCCTTTTAACTCTGGCACCCTTTACCCTCTGCCCTGAAGGTCATACCTGGAACACAGCTACAGCCTGCAAGGAGAAAAGCTACCAAAATAAGGGCTCTCAAATACTGATCATGCTGCCCGAGACAAGTGGCCTGGTGATGACCACCAGCCAAACATATCAGAGATCCACCTTTGTCACCACAAAGGCTCATCTGACCCTTACACCAACTTTCTGAGGCAATATCAATATCAACATAGCAGTTTCACGGGTGTGGAAGCTGAGATTCAGGGAGTTTAAGTTGGAAATCACACAGCTTACCAAGCAGCCCATTGCTGCCGTTCACACCTTCTTACCACATCACATTTGACCCGCTCACCATCGCAGCTTTTACTGCAGACTGTGCAGATGATTTTCTGTCTTGCTCCATCTCTTGGTTAAAAAATTAACATACCACTGAGGTATATCTCTGCCCTTGGCAATTGAAGGGGTTAGGGTATTTTAGATATTCAGATTTGGGTCTTTAAAAATTAGACCAATTTTTTGGCATGAAAATTAGGTCAAGCAAATTCTGTTCCTCCACTTTCTTTGGATTATGTGGCAGTGACCTCACAGCTGTTAACAATACTGAACTTTTATTTGCTGAGGACACCGAACTCTAGACAGTTGTAATAGCATGTGCAGACCCTCTGCACTACCACTGCCCCACTCATTCAACACATACTTGTTATGCACCTGCTGCGGGAGGGATGAGAGGGACTTCACCCCTGGGGCGATTCCCATCCTCAGAATTATACATTTTACAATGGGGTAAGCAATGCCAGAGCACTTCGCTGGGTAATGGAAACCCAGACGTGAGGTGACAGTTCCTTGCTGCTGGCAAGTCCTGGGTTTGACCCCTCCCCACTCAGCACAAGGGAGCTGCCTCTGCTCATTCTGTCCTTTCTGGGTTTGCCCTTGAGCCTTCCCCACAAGGTGACTGAAGTGTACAGGTGAGGCTCTAGTTATGCTGCCAAAGTGACCTGGAAAATTGAGATGAATATTCAGTTAATTGAGGTCTAAACTAAGAAATATCTAACAATTAAAATGAATGAGAAAACAATTTCATTTACAATTGCATTAAAACATACCTAGGGAAAAATTTAACTAAGGAGGCAAAAGACCAGAAAACTATGACACTGAAGAAAGAAAATGAAGGAAATACAAGTAATGGAAGCATATACTTGTGCTCACGGATTTGAAAATTCAACATTATTAAAATGTCCGTAGTACCCAAAGAAATCTATAGATTCAGTGAACTCCCTATCAAAATACAAATGGCATCTTTCATAGAACTAGATCAACCAATCCCAAAATTTATATGGAACCACAAAGACCCTAAGTAGCTATCTACAATAATAAAAGTGACCATTGCAACTGAACAGACGACCAAACAGGCTGCGTGGGGCCACTAGGCCAGCAGGGGGGTTAGTGAGGGACAACCAAATGACTGAGCAGCAGTGTGCATGGGGTGATCAGGCTGGCAGGGGGGTTAGTGAGGGTTGACCAAATGACCAAGCAGCATGCTGTGTGGGGTGACCAGGCCGGCAGCGGGGGAAGTTGGGGGTGACCAGGTCAGCAGGGGGGGCAGTAAGGAGCAACCAGGCTGGCAGGAGAGAGGGCAATAAGGGGCTACCAGACCAACAGGCAGGGCAATTAGGGGCGACCAGACCAGTGGGGGGGGCAGTTGGGGGCGACTATGCCGGCAGGGGGGGGCAGTTGGAGATGACCAGGCCAGCAAGGAGGGCAGTTAAGATTGATCAGGTAGGCAGGCAGGCAGGTGAGCAGTTAGGAGCCAGTGGTCCTGGATTGTGTGAGGGATGTCGTCAGGATCAGGCCTAAACTGGCAGTTGGACATTTCCGAAGGGGTCCCAGATTAGAGAGGGTGCAGGCTGGGTTGAGGGGACCCCCTCCTCCTCCTGTGCACGAATTTTGTACACTGGGCCTCTAGTAGCAATCATAAGAAAAAAGGGCAAAGTTAGAGGTATCACACCACCTGATATCAAACTATACTACAGGGCTATAGTGATCAAAACAGCATGGTACTGACATAAAAACAGATTAATAAATTATATTAGCCCAGAAATAAACCCACACCTATATGGTAAATTAATCTATAACAAAGGAGGCAAGAATATGCAATGGGGTAAAGACAGTCTCTTCAATAAAAGATATCAGGAAAACTGGACAGATACTCCTCCCCACCCAAAAAAAAGAAGCTAAACCACTTTCTCACATCATATAAAAAAACACACCTCAAAATAGATTAAAGTCTTAAATGTAAGATCAGAAACCATGAGATCCCTAAAGAAAACATAGACAGTAAAGTCTTAGATGTTATTCTTAGATGTCTATTTTTTTTGTATAACCTCCTTGGGCAAGGGAAACAAACAAACAAAAAAACATGTGGGACTACATCAAACTAAGAAGTTTTTGCACAGCAAAAGAAAGCACCAACAAAACTAAAAGGCAACCTACTGAATGGAATAAGATTTTTGCCAATGGCAAATCCAGTAAGTGGTTAATCTCCAAGATATATAAGGAATTCATACATCTTACACAAACAATCTGGTCAAAAAATGGGCAGAGGACCAAATAAACACTTTTCCAAAAAGAACATACATATAGCCAATAGACATATGAAAAGATGCTCAATGTCACTAATCCTCATGTAAACGCAAATTAAAACCACAATGAGATACCACCTCACACCTGTCAGATGGTTATCATCAATGAATCAACAAACAACAAGTGTTGATGAGGATGTGGAGAAAAGGGAATCCTTGTGCACTGTTACTGGGAATGCAAATTGGTGCAGCCACAGTGGAAAACACTATGGAGGGTTCTAAAAAAAAAAAAAACAACTACCATTATGACCTAGCAATCTCACTTTTGGGTATTATCCAAAGAAATCAAAACACTATTTCAAAAAGATATCCGCACTTCTATGCTCATTGAAGCATTATTTACAATAGCCAAGCTATGGAAGCAACCTAAGTTCCCATCAATAATGGATGGATAAATAAGTGGTGGTACATAGCACAATGGAATATTCCTCAGCCATAAAAAAGAATGAAATCTTGCCATTTGGGACAACATGATGGACCTACAGAGTATCATACTGATGAAGTCAGTCAGACAGAGAAAGACAAATACCATATGATTTGACTTATATGTGAAATCTAAAGAATCTAATCTAATAAGAGTAATATTGAAATCGACCGTTTCTTCAGGACGCCATGCCCACCAGCCAATCAGAGCGGCTGTATGCAAATTAATCCAGCCAAGATGGAGGCCAGCAGTCACGGAGCTGGAGTAAACAGGCAGCTTCCGTTGCACCAGGAGAAAACTGTCTGCCTAGGCTGGCTGGGCCTCTCTCTGCTCAGGGCAACATAGTTGCAATTATAGAAGCCGCGGAGCTGAACTAAACAGTAG
>PVJC01026126.1:0-24239 GCA_004026665.1 Murina feae
CTCATCAATTATATTTTCCAGCTATACTTTGCCTATAAACTTGGGGTCCTTTTGGAACCCCCTTTCCCTACATACACACACCCAGTATCCCTGTTGCTTTTTCCAACCCACACTGCTATCACGTCCAGGATGGATTCTTTTCTACTATTAATCAGAATGTTCTTCATTCTTCTTCTAGAAGCCCTTCCCTGCCCCATATTTCTTTTTTTTAATCTTTATTGTTCAGATTATTACAGTTGTTCCTCTTTTTCCCCCCCATAGCTCCCCTCTTTCCAGTTCCCACCCCACCCTCTGTCCTTACCCCACCCGCTGTCCTCATCCATAGGTGTACGATTATTGTCCAGTCTCTTCCTGCACCTCCAACACCCTTTCCCTCCGAAAATTGTCAGTCCACTCCCTTTCTATGCCTCTGATTCTATTATATTCAGTTTATTCTGTTCATCAGATTTTTTATTCACTTGATTTTTAGATTCACTTGTTGATAGATGTGTATTTGTTGTCCATACTTTTTATCTTTACTTTTTCTTCATCCTCTTCTCAAAGGATACTTTACAGCATTTCATATAACACTGGTTGGGTGGTGATGAACTCCTTTAACTTTTTTTTGTTTGTGAAGCTCTTTATCTGACCTTCAAATCTGAATGATAGCTTTGCTGGGTAAAGTAATTTTGGCTGTAGGTTCTTGCTATTCATCACTTTGAATATTTCTTGCCACTCCCTTCTGGCCTGCAGTGTTTCTGTTGAGAAATCAGCTGACAGTTGTATGGATGTCCCCTTGTAGGTAACTAACTGCTTTTCTCTTGCAGCTTTTAAGATTCTCTCCTTGTCTTTTGCTCTTGGCATTTTAATAATGATGTGTCTTGGTGTGGATCTCTTTGGATTCCTTTAGTTTGGAGTTCTCTGCGCTTCCTGGACTTGGAAGTCTATTTCTTTCACCAAGTGGGGGAAGTTTTCTGTCATTATTTCTTCAAATAGGTTTTCAATATCTTGCTCTCTCTCTTCTTCTGGTACCCCTATAATTCTGATGTTGGTACACTTGAAGTTGTCCCAGAGGCTCCTTACACTGTCTTCATATTTTTGGATTCTTTTTTCTTTTGGCTTTTCCAATTGGGTGTTTTTTGCTTCTTCACATTTCAAATCTTTGACTTGATTCTTGTAATCCTCTAGTCTGCTGCTTGATTTCTGTATATTATTCTTTATTTCAATCAGTGTATGCTTAATTTCTAACTGGTCCTTTTTCATATCCTCGAGGGTCTCACTAAATTTATCAGCAGTCTCTAAAAAATTCTTGAAAAACCTTATAACCATGGTTTTGAACTCTATATCCAGTTGTTTGCTTTCCTCCATTTCTATCATTTGTGATCTGTTTCTTTGTCTCCGCATTTTGGCTACTTCCCTGGGTTGATAGAGTGGCTTTCTGTGTTAGGTGATCACTGAGAGGAATTGACCTCCAAGCCACTTGGTTATGAGAGTCAGCTGTGTCTACAGTGGGAGAACTTCTGTGCTGGAGACACCCTTATGTGGCAAGAGTTGTTTCAGTGGGACCTTGATGCTCACTGAGTGTGTCCCTTGTGAATCTGAGGAGTTGTATTTAGGATGGTCCCATCTGACCACTGGATAAGCTGGCTCTTGTATCTCTAAGGAGTTACTATTTTAGCCTTTGCCTGAGGCTACTCAGCCTTTTATATGCAAAAGCCTCTGCTTGGCAGAGGCGGGGCCTCAGGGAGTCAGCTATGGCTGATTCTCAGCCCTGCGCTAAGAGACACTGGGTCTCTGTGTCCCATGGTAATCGCTGCAAGCAATGCCAAGAGAAAACCGCTTTGGATTTTCTCCCGGTGCCAGTCAGTCCCACTTCTCTGAGTATGCGTCTGGGTCCCCAGAAACTTGCCTGGAACTGGAGTTCAGAGCCGCCAGGAGCTTGTGGTTCTCTCTGGATTGGAAAAGAACCGGTTCTCCGGTGCCAGACCTCTCCCCGAGTCCCATGTGCATGCCTCTGTACCTCCATACTTTGCTTCCGCACCTCCTCTGAGTCTCAGTCTCTTTCTAGCTGTAAAATTTTCACTCAGCCAGCCTTCTTGTGGTTCTGGTTGGTGTCCATTTTTTCTTTTCATTGTGATTTTGAAATGGTTGTGCACAGCCACAATTCCAGTGTTTACCTATGCCGCCATCTTGGTTTCTCCCCCATATTTCTTTATTACCTTAAAACCTCTTTGGACCACTTTTCATCTTTACAGACATCAAATCCTGTAACTCTGCTATGTGGAGTAACCAGAAAAATACTTCTCAGGGCCATATCCTTGTTCAAAAATATTTTTTGTCTTTTTTTTTTTTTTCAATTACAGTTGACATACAATTTATTAGCTTCAGGTGTACACCATAGTGATTAAACATTTAAATACCTTATGAACTGATCACTCCAATAAATCTATTACCCATCTGATACCATACTAGTTATTACAATATTATTGACTATGCTTTACATTTTTTTAACTAGAACCCACGATTGTTTTTATTTATTTTTTAATTAAATATATTAGTGACATTGGTTGACATGATCATATAGGTTTCAGGTGTGGGTTTCTATTTACAAGATGTGTATATTGTACCATATGGTCACTGCCCAAAGTCAAATCTTCTCCTGCCACCATATATTAGGACCCTCCATACCCCCAACCCTCTTCCCTCTGGCAATCATCACACTGCTCTTTGTGTTCACAAATTTCAGTTTTATGTCCCATTTGGGTTTTTTTTTAATATATCTTATTGACTTTCCACAGAGAGGAAGGGAGAGGGATAGAGAGTTAGAAACATCGCTGAGAGAAAAACATCGATCAGCTGCCTCCTGCACACCTCCCACTGGGGATGTGCCCACAGCCAAGGCACATGCCCCTGACCAGAATCGAACCTGGTACCCCTCAGTCCATAGGCTAATGCTCTATCCACTGAGCCAAACCAGTCAGGGTCCATATAGTTTTTATCTCATACAGTTTTTAGCTTCTTCTGACTTATTTCATTTAGCATAACGTTCTCAAGGTGTAGCCATGTTGTTGCAAATGGCGCTATTTCATCCTTTCTTATGGCTGAGTAGCATTCCATTGTGTTTATGTACCACATCTGCTTTATCCAGTCCTCTATCACAGGATATTGGGTTGGTTGTTGCATGTCTTGGCCATCATAAATAATGCTGCAATGAACATAGGGGTGCAGATATCTTTGTGAATACATGATTTTGAGAGGTTTTTTTTCGGGGGGGGGAGGTGTATATGCTCAGGAGAGGGATTGCTGGGCCATGTGGTAATTCTGTTCTTAATTTTTTTAGGAATTGCCAGACTGCTTTGCATAATGGTTGTACCAGTCTACAATGACACCAGCAATGAGTGTTCCCTTTTTTCCACCACCTCTCCAATATCTGTTATTTATTGCCTTGTTGATAATGGCCACTCTAACAGGTGTGAGGTGGTATCACATTGTAGTTTTGATTTGCATTTCCCTAATTGCCAGTGAGGTTGAACATCTTTTCATATATCTATTGGCTGTCTGTATGTCTTCTTGGGAGAGGTGTCTTTTCAGATTTTCTGCCCACTTTTTGATTGGGTAGTTTGTTTGGTGTTGAATTTTATGAATTTTCTATATACTTTGGAAATTAAACCTTCAATAGTTTTTATTTTTTATTTTTTTAATATTTTATTGATTTTTTACAGACAGGAAGGGAGAGAGAGAGAGAGTTAGAAACATCGATGAGAGAGAAACATCGATCAGCTGCCTCCTGCACACCACCTACTGGGGATGTACCCACAACCAAGGTACATGCCCTTGACTAGAATCAAACCTGGGACCTTTAAGTCCGCAGGCTGACGCTCTGTCCACTGAGCCAAACTGGTTAGGGCAAACCTTCAATAATTTTTAATTGAAGTATTTTTGACAGACAACATTATGTTACTTTCAGATATACAATATAGTGATTCCTTATTTTATATATATACTAGAGACCCAGTGCACAAAATTCATGCATGAGGGGGGTTGTCCCTCAGCCCAGCCTGTACCCTCTCCAATCTGGGACCCCTTGGGGGATGTCCGGCAGTCGGATATCCCTCTCATAATCTGGGAGTGCTGGCTTCTTACTGCTCGCCTGCCTTCCTGATTGCCCCTAACCACTTCTGCCTGCCAGCCTGATTAATGCCTAACTGCACCCCTGCCGGCCCGGTTGCCCTCAACTGCCCTCCCCTGCTGGCCCAGTCACCCCGAACAGCCCTCCCCTGCTGGCCTGATCACCCACTACTGCCCTCCCCTGCTGGCCATCTTGTGACTGTGGGTGCTGCCATCTTTGAGGGCAGGGCAGTCAATTAGCATATTCCCTCCTTATTGGCTGTGGGCACTGCCATCTTTGCAACACGTTAGGATCAATTAGCATATTCCTTCTTTATTAGATAGGATTGCAAAATCATCACAAGAAGTTAGCATTTATTGCCCCACAAGGAAAATTTTAAGATCTATTCTCTTAAGAAAGTTCAAAATATGTAATACAGTATTATTACCTATAGTCATCATACTGTACATTATATCCTCATGACTTATTTATAACTACAAGTTTGTACCTTTTGACTCCACCCATTTCCTTCATGGCCAAACCCCTGACTCTGGCAACCACCATCCTATCTGTTCTCTGAATCTATACATTTTGTTTTTGTTTTTTAAATTTCACATGAAGATCATATGACATTTGTCTTTCTTGCAGTTATTTTACGTAGCATTATGTGCTCAAGTTCCATCCATATTGTCACAAATGGCAAGATTTCAGTCTTATGGCTAAATAATATTTCATTGTATTTGTATGTGTTTATATGAGTGTGATACACACAGATACACACACATATATACTACATTTTCTTTATCCATTCATGCATTGATGGGCATTTTTGGTTGTTTCCATATCTTAGCTACTGAAAATTGAGCTATAATAAACATATGGGCACACATATCTTTTTGAGTTCATTTCCTTTTTTGATTAAATACTCAGAGGTAAAGTTGCTGGATTGAATAGTACATCTATTTTTATTATTAAATGTACTTCTTTATTGATTTCAGAGAGGAAGGGAGAGGGAGAGAAAGACAGAAACATCAATGATGAGGGAGAATCATTTATCGCCTGCCTTCTGTAGGCCCCACACTGGGGATCGAGCCCACGACCTGGGCATGTGCCCAAAGTGGGAATCGAACCCTAACCTCATCAATGCTTGACCAACTCAACCAAGCCAGCCAGGCTTTTTCTCAAGATTTCTTTGGCTACTTGGAGTCCTTTGTAGTTGTATACAAATTTTAGAATTGTGGGGTTTTCTTTTCTGTGAAAAAAATGCCTTTGGAATTTTAATAGGAATTGCAATAAAAGCTATAGATTGCTTTGAGTAGTATGGACACTGTAACAATATTAATTCTTCTAATTCATGAGCACAGAATGTCTTTCCATTTATTTGTGTCCTCAATTTCTTCATCAGTTTTTCTGTCTTTCACCTACTTGATTAAATGTATCCCTAGGTATTTTATTTTTTGATGAAGCTGTCAATAGATTTGTTTTCTGAATTTCTCTCTTTGATAAGTCATTGTTAGTAGAGAGAAATTCTACAGATTTTCTGTGAATTGATTTTTATATTTTGCAACTTTACTGAATTTATTTATTCTAACAATTTTTGGTGGAGTCTTTAGGGTTTTTTATATGTAGTATCATGTCATCTGCAAATAGTGAGAGTTGTACTTCTTTTTAATTTGTATGTCTTTTATATCTTTTTCTTGACTAATTGTCAGGCAAGGACTTCCATTGACTACATTGAATAAAAGTGATGAGCGTGGGCATTTTTGTCTTGTTCCCGATTTTAAAGAAAAAGTTTTTTGTTTTTCACCACTGAGTATGATGCTAGCTGTGGGCTTTCGTATATGGCCTTTATTATGTTGAAGTACATTCCCTCTATACCTACTTGGAGCACTTTTATCATAAATGGATGCTAAATTTTGGCAAATGCTTTTATGCATCTATTGAGATGATCGTGTGATTTTATCCTTCATTTTGCTAATGTGGTATCCACATTGATTTGCTAATTTGTAAATGTTGAAGTTCTTGCATCCCTGGAATTAACCCCAGCTGATCATGGCGTAAGATGTTTTTAAGATTTGCTAAATACTTTTGTTGAGGATTTTTGCACCTATGTTCACTATGGATATTGGCCTATAATTTTCTTATGGTGACCTTCGCTGGTTTTGGTATGAGGGTAATGGTGGTCTCATGAAATAAACTTGGAAGTGAGTGTTCTCTCTTCTTTGTTTTTTGGTAGAGTTTGAAAGGATTGGCATTAATTCTTCTTGAATGTTTGATAGATTTCATCAGTGAAGCCATCTGATTCTCGACTTTTGTTTGTAGGGAGTTTTTTAATTACTGAATCAATCTCCTTACTAGTATTCGGTCTGTTCAGATTTTCTATTTCTTTATGATTCAGTCTTGGAAGATTGTATTAAGACTTTATCAATTTGTTGTCCAATTTATTGGCATAAAATTTTTTATAATATTATCTTTCATACTTCTGTGGTATCAGTTGTAACATCTCTTTTATTGCTTTTATTTTTGAGCTCTCTCTCTTTTTCATTAAATTTTTAGTGACTTTTGTTTTCTGAATTTCTCTCTTTGATAAGTCTAATCTAATACCCAGTTAATCTAATACCCAGTTAATCTAATACCCAGTTATCACATACCCAGAATCACATTAATCAATCGTTAGTTCACTACATAATCATTGGTCCATGCCTGCATGGATTTCTTATTTATTTTTAATGAAACAAGTAAGGATCATGAACCTACCATGTGGTACAAAAGCCAGGACTTTAGCCAAAACGTGTCTAGCTCTGTGGTCTTTTCCAAGCCTTTCCTTCTTCAAGCACTTTAAATTACAAAATTAGTGCTGTGCTATGATGTGACAGGGCTAACCTAAACTGAGATTTCAAGGATGACCTCCATGTGGATGTAATGTTTGAGTTCCAGGAAGATCGAGAGCCCTGAGGAGCAGAGAGGGAGAAACCAGAAATGTGATGGAATTAAAAAGCAGGCAATGCTTTAAGACAGTAGTCACCAACCTTTCGGACCTCACGGACCACCGGCTGGTGACTGCTGCTTTAAGAAGTCAGGCCTCCTTAACATCACATGACAAAGACTGCAGGAGTAATTTAGCACTAAATTGACTTCTGATTTGAGCCACAGGGCTCTTACCTGGAGTGGAGGTCCTTATTCTCTTCCCACTGGACCTTGACTGGCATCTCCACTGCATTATCCCTTTTACCAGCAGGACAATGACACAGTGAGGTATCAAGTGTATACTCTATATCTAGTTGCTACATGGACATATAAGTGGATCCACATAGGCAAACCAATGTTGTTCAAGGGCCAGCTGTATAATCTAAGTTGACTTCTGATAGTCGATGCCTAATGCAGCACACAAATGTGATCATGCATATTTTACGTGTCAGTTATCTAACACCCACCTGGTTAGTATACTCAGCCTTCATGGCTATGTCCATGATCACTGTTTATACCTCTAAAACTTAGATTGAACATTATTGTGTTAGTGTGCTAGGGTTGCCATAACAAAATACCATACATGAAGTGGCTTAAACAACAGATATTTATCTCTCACAGTTCTCTAAGATCAAGGTATCAGCAGCAATGGTTTCTCCTGAGCCTCTTTCCTTGGTTTGCACTCAGATGGCCATCCCTCATATCACACATCCCTCATATCTCTTCTTATGAGGACAGCAGTCCTATTGGATTAGAGCCCTACCTGTATGACCTCATCTAACCTTAATTACCCCTTTGAAGGCCCTGTTTCCAAATATAGTCTCATTGGGGGATAGGACTTTACCAATGAATGGGGAGAGAGACACAAATCTGTCTTTAACAACTGTCAATCCCTCATTCACTTTGAAGTGGGACCCAAGCAAGTCTTTCCTCCTAACAGTCTTCCATGTTGAAGCCAGAAAGCTTACTTAAAAGCCAGCCTATTGGTGTCACATTCCCGGTATTAAGTCCTATAATGGTGCCCTCAGCTTTCAATACAGTTCAGATTGCTTAAATTAACCAATAAGCACCCATGGCATTGACATCTTGGTCAACTCTCTGGCCTTAAATCCTACTATGTACAAGCCACCCACCACACATGCTGCCTTTTCCCTCCCTGCCTCTCCTCCCCACCCCCACCGAGTTTCTTCTTTATGGAAGTGATTACAATTTTCCAATTTCAGGTTTTGTTCTGTGGGTTTCCACCTGCTCTTCTACCTATTGCATTCTTAAAATTGATTTGAGAAAGAGAGAGAGAGGAGAGGAAGAGAGACATCAATTTATTGTTCCACTTACTTATGCATTCATTGGTTGATTCTTTATGTGCCCTGATGGGAGATCAAACCTGCAACCTTGGCATATCAGGACAACACTCTAACTGAGCCAGCCATCCAGGGCTACCTGTTATATTCTTTATACATTAGAATCTTACTGCTATTCAAAACTCAGCTCAAGGGTTTCTTCTTCTAGAAGCCCCCTTGGAAGAATCCTCTCCTTCACAACACCTACCCTGTGTTCACATTCATGCCTCAAACTGTGTCTGTTGACGTGTCTGTACCCATCTGAACCAGCACCTCTTTAAAAGCAGGGACTGTGTCCTACTTAATCCAGTTGTTTTCCTGTGCTTCACATAGTGTCTGGAGTGAGTCAGAGGAAGGGACTATGGAGCTAATTTGAACACCACATCTCCAGGAAAGTAGCTCTGTGTGGGGCTGTTGTGGATCCCTGCTTGTGCAGATAATCGCAGGGGCATTTTTCTTATTGATTTGCTCACCTATCACTTGCTGGCCCTGGCTGCTGAGCTGTCTTGCTAATGGTCATGACCCAAACTCACTTTTTTATTTTGCTTTGGTACATTTATATCTAATCTAATAAAAGAGTGATATGCAAATTGACCACCACTCCAAGATACATAAGCCACACCCACCAACCAAGCCACACCTCCCAGCCAATCAAAGTGGCTGTATGCAAATTAACCCAGCCAAGATGGAGGCCGGCAGCCATGGAGCTAGAGTAAACAGCAGGCTTCTATTGCAACTGCCTGCCTAGGCTGGCTGGGCCTCTGCTCATGGTAACAATGTTTCAATTATAGAAGATAAATAAACCCCAGAAACCTGATTCCAGCCAGCCTTGCTGGGACCTTGGGTCAATGGGAGCTGTGGGCAGCCTGAAAGCCTGAAAATGGCCCTCAACCCCTCACCCAGGCTGGTCAGGTACGCCAGTAGGGACCCAAACCCTGAAGGGACTGTGGGCAGCCTACAAACAGCCATCAGCCCCTCACCAGGCATGCCAGCAGGTGGACATCCCCTGAGGGGTCCCAGACTGTGAGAGGGCACAGGCCGGGCTGAGGGACCCCCCCACCACCCCGCCAAGTGCACAAATTTTTGTGTACTGGGCCCCTAGTATTGTAATATGCTTGCCACTGTACCAATATTTATCACATTATATAATTGTATTATATTATCTATATTTATAATGTGTTGTTATACTGTGCTATACTGATCTCTATGGCTTATTTATATTCATTGTAAGTTTTGTACTCATAAACATTGATCTTATCCCCCCACCCCACTCCCCCACCTCCCCACCAACACCCATTCTCTGGGTAATCATTATACTCTGTTTTTTATCAGTTTGACTTTTTTAGATTCCACATATAAGTAATATCATGCAGTGCTTGTTTTTCCCTGTCTGCTTTATCTCATTTAGAATAATGTGCTCACAGTCTATCTATATTATAAATAGCAGGATGTCTTCCTTTCTTGTGGCTACATAATATCCCAGTGTGCATATATGTGTCAGATCTTTTTAATCCATACATCTGTTGATGAGCATTTAGGTTGTTTCCATATCTTGGCTATTGAGAATAAGGCTGCAATAAAGTTGGAAGTGCATATATCTCTTAAAAACCTTGTTTCCATTTCTTTTGGATGTATACCCAGAAGTAGAATTGCTGGATTGTAATGGTGGGTCTACTTTTAATTTTTTTAGGAACCTCCATATTTTTTTCATAGAGGCAAGACCAATTTCCATTCCCACCAACAGTATACAAATAAGGGTTCCCTTTTCACCACATCTCCACCAGCACCTTTTGTTTCTTGTCTTCTTGATGAAATCCATTCTAACAAGTGAGAGGTAGCTATCTCACTGTGGTTTTGCTTTGCAGTTCCCTGATGATTAGTGATGCTGAGTATCTTTTCATGAGCCTTTTTGCCATTTTGATGTCCTCTTTGGAAAAACGTCTATTTAGTTTCCGTACATTTTTAAAATGAATTTGTTTGGTGTTTGTTCTTCAGTTGTATGAGCTCTTTATATATTTTGCATATTAACCCCTTATCTGGTACATGGTTTGCAAATACCTTCTCCTATTCTGTAGGCTGCCTTTCATTTTGTTAATTGTTTCTTTTGCTGTGCAGAAACTTTTGAGTTTATAGGCCCATTTGTTGATTTTTGCTTTTGTTTTTTGTGCTTTTAGTGCCATGTCCAAAAAATGATTGCCAAGACCAATGTTTCCCCTACATTTATTCTATGAATTTTGTGGTATTAAGTCTTATGTTTAAGACTTTGATCCATTTTAAGTTAAAGTTTGTGAGTAGTGTAATATAGGGATCCAATTTTATTATTCTGCATGTGTTTCTCTAGTGTTCTCAGCACTATTTGTTGAAGAGACTATCCTTTACACATTGGGTGTTTCTTGGCTTCTTTGTCAAGTATTCATTGACTGTATATGCCAGGATTTAATTCTGGGCTATTAAGTTTCATCAGTCTTTGCATCTATTTTTGTGCCAATACCATACTGTTTTTATTACTATGGTTTTCTACTATAGTTTGAAATCAGAAAGTATGATATCTCTGGCTTTTTTTGTTGTTGTTTTTCAGGATTGCTTTGATTATGTGGTCTCTAGAGGTTCCACACAAATTTTTTTTAATATATTTTATTGATTTTTTACAGACAGGAAGGGGGAGAGAGAGAGTTAGAAACATCAATAAGAGAGAAACATCGATCAGCTGTCTCCTGCACACTCCCCACTGGGGATGTGCCCACAACCAAGGTACATGCCCTTGACCGGAATTGAACCTGGGACCTTTTCAGTTCACAGGCCGATGCTCTGTCCACTGAGCCAAACTGGTTAGAGCAGTTCTACACAAATTTTAAGATTGTTTCTATTTCTGTGAAGAATGTCTTTAGTATTTTAATGGAGATTGTGTTGAATCATGGCTCTGGATAGTATGGACATTGTAACAATATTAATTGTAACAATTCATGAACACAGGATGTCTCTGCATTCGTTTGTATCTTCTTTGACTTCTTTCATCAAAGTTTTGCAGTTTTCATTGCATAGATTTTTCACTAACTTGGTTAGGAAAAAAATTAAGTGTCTTATTGTTTCTGTTACTATTGTGAATGGGCTAGTCTTTATTTCTTTTTCAGATTAGTATAAAGGAATGCAGCTGATTCCTGTATGTTGATTTTGTATCCTGCAACTTTACTGAAATCGTTGATTGGATCCAACAGCTTTTTTCACTGACTCCTGGATTTTCTATACATAAAATCATATCTTCAGGCTCACTCGCTGATCCGGCAGCCAGTGGCCACCAGGCGTGGAGCCGGGCACCCACGGCGATGGGAAATCCAGTTATCAAAAATGGCTCCAGAAAAGAGAACCTAACATCCATTAACAATGGAAAAATTTGAGAACATTATCAAAAAGCCACGATTCCTCAAAACACCAGGCCCAGATGGTGTTACAAGTTTAAAAAATCCTTCATGAAGAAGACAGACCTTAAGCCACATGATGGATTCAGAAGCTCATCAAAAGAAGTCGCCAATCATAACATCCTCAAAACAAGATATATCACCTCATATTACGGACGTTGGAATGAAACATTATTTGTGTGGCTGCGGTGCAGCATTTAACAATGTAGTGATCACATTTCCCATTCAGAAGGTCCTCTTTCGGCAACAGCTGCATGGAATCAAAACCAGGGATGCAGTGCTTCAGTTGAGGAGGGAGGGATTTCAAAACTTGTATCGTGGAAGTCTTCCCCCATTGATGCAGAAGACAATTTCACTGGCGGTTATGTTTGGTATGTATGAGGATTTATCTTGCTTTCTAGGTAAGCATATCCGTTCCCCAGGTGTTGCAACCCATATCATGGCAGCACTACTTGCAGGGACAACAGAAGCAATTTCCACTCCACTGGAAAGAGTTCAGACACTGCTTCAAGACCACAAACATCATGATAAATTTGCAAACACTTACCAGGCTTTCAAGGTACTGAAATGCCATGGAATTAGAGAGTATTATCGAGGCTTGATACCTGTTCTTTTCCGTAACGGGTTCAGCAATGTCCTGTTTTTTGGCCTTCGAGGTCCCATTAAGGAGCACCTGCCTACAGCAACAACTTACAGCGCTCATTTGGTCAATGATTTTATCTCTGGAGGTCTATTGGGTGCCGTGTTGGGAATCTTATTTTTTCCCATTAATGTTGTAAAAGTTCGCATGCAGGCTCAGATTGGTGGGGAATTTCAGTCTTTTCCCAAGGTTTTCAAAATAATCTGGTTAGAACGAGACAGGAAACTGACAAATCTTTTCAGAGGTGTGCATATAAATTACCACCGGTCCATCATCTCTTGGGGCATAATCAATGCAAGTTATGAATACCTGTTAAAGGTTATATGAAAGAAATAATCAGCTAAGTGACACTTACCAGTTGACTAGACCTTCAAAGAAGAACATAGTTCGACCTCATTCCTAATTGGCCAAATATAAGTTGGTGTAAATTCAGGGCACAATGAATTATGGCAAAGCTGTTTCCCTTAAGCACCAACAAATTCAGAATAAAAGGTTTCAATAGGAAAATGTAAGGGTTTGGGGTTTTTTTGTTTGTTTTTTAAAATATGTTTCTATTGATTTTAGAGAGAGGACAGGAGAGAGAGAAACATCAACGATGAGTGAGAATCATCAACTGGCTGCATCCCACGTATCCACTACTAAGGATCGAGCCTGGTGCTCGGTACCCAAGCATGTGCTGTGACCGGGAATCGAATGGCAATCTCCTGGCTCCTGGGTTGATGCTCAACCACTGAACCACACTAGCCAGGCTGTTTTGTTTAACTTTGTTCTCATTGTTACCAGAGAACTTTGGGCTAATTGCTTGGTTAATAGCTGTCTACCTGATGGATGGCTTTTGATGAGGAAACTAATAGCCAACATGGTCTTTTTCCCCAAAGTCTTTAAATCTTCTGTATTAAAACATAAGTGGCCACAACCAGCCAGAGAAAAGGCTCCTAGAGTCCCTTGAATTCGGCAGGCTTATTTTTATTACTCCACTCCTTGCTTCTCTCCTCATAGGAGGAGTTGCAAAGTGTAGTCGTTGCTAAACTGAAGCATATACACAAGGAACAGGACAGAGAAGAAAGCTTAATGGGCATCAGCTTTTCATGATAAATTGCTTGTATTAGTTTTGAAATGAAGCACCTGTTGGGATGGTTATTATCCATGCTGCTTCTATTTAGGCATGGTAGACTCCAGCAGCTAAGGAAAGCTCCCATTTGCTTTCTAGATTTGAAAGTTTTCTGTTTAATTCTGAATGTGACCTTATACTGTCCAAAATATCCTTGTGATAATTTCACTTATTTCATTGCCAAAAGGTGGGAGACTTAAATTTTGTCATATAGGCTTTTCATCTTACTAAGTTTCATATTAATTATATAAAGATAAAACTCTCTTTAGCTCAATTTCTCTGAATTGTCATTGCCAACTTAGCACAAAGATTTGGGGGTTTTGTCCCCTTTGGGTACTAGTTTATCTCACTCAAGTATTCTGTTCTCTTGAAACTCCTTTTAAAAAACACTTCCATAAAATTTTATTTTTAAAGTCTGTTTAATAGTATCCTAGATTTTTATTTCTTTCTGGTTTCTCAATGTTTGGGGGAGAGTGCACTCAGGAAAGCTTTCACCTCACAGTGAAAGTGTTAGCTATGTTGTTTTGTTTTGTTTTGTTTTGTTGTTTTGTTTTTGGTTTAGTTTTGGAAATAGAGACTTCTATTCGATTTTTACATTTAGGGAACCCAATTTTACCATTTTATCATTCAAAAAGTTTGAGAGGATAAGATCTAAATGAAGATATTTGAATAGTTAATTTTAAAATTCTAGAAATTGGTAATAGCTGGATAGTCATCCCTTACCTAACAAAAAATGTATTTGTCAAAGGAATCAGATTTTAGAATGTATTTTCCCAATAATAAGGCAAAATGATTCATGCAACAATCGAATGATCAGTAAAACATGTTTGGTCTGTATGAGACCACTAGAAAAGTGGTTTATGTTTTTAAAAAACTTACATCTGTAAATATGTAGTTAAGATTGCTTTCCAGCATCTGACATGGCAAAGTAGTTAGGTTTCTTATTACCAGTTTTTCAGGAGTCTGGGTAATTGCATATGAAAAATGCACATAATGACCAAAATAAAATCAGGGTCTCAATTGGTAATTTATTCAGTTTCTGGGCAGATAGTTCAAAACAGATGTTTACCTCTACATGCAATCTGGCTGGTCAAATAAAATGAACATCCTTCTTCCAACCAAAAGAATTAGGAAGCACAATCAAGCACTTGTTAGGCAATAATCAAGCTCAGGAGATTTATAACAGCTCTGCTTGACAATGTTGTGCTAAAAATGGCATTTAAGCAACCAAGGTGCAGATATAAAGATTTCAGAACACTGTCACCAAATAAACGTAACATCCTGTGGCTTATCAAATAGAGTCAAGAGTGAAGATTGGAAGTGGTTCTTTCAGAAATAAATGACATTGGTACCTGACCCCCTCACGTGTGTGTGTGCCCCTGAGTACTGCCTGTCCAGGTGCTCAGCATGTGGTAAGTGTGTTAGCCTGGGGTCATGCTCTGGCCCTGGGAGTGGACTCCACGGCCTCTGGTTTTGCAGGGTTTGCTTTTGTCTTTACACTCCATGCAGGTGAAAGAAACCTAAATTCTAAAGCACTTTGTAAAATACAAGTGAAGGGAGAATGTGAAGGAGGATGCTTTGGTTTCTGCTGTCTCAATCTTCAGCAAATAAAAATTTGTCTTCTTTTCCAACTTAGATGATTTTTATTTCTTTTTCTTACCTAAATGTTTTAGCTAGGACTTCCAGTACTATATTGAATAGGGGTGGTGAGAGTAGGCATCCTTGTTTCTGATCTAAAGGGAAATTTTTCTCCATTGGGTGAAGTGTTAGCTGTGGGTTAGTTGTATATGGCCTTTATTATGTTGAGGTATGCTCCTTCTATACCCAATATATTAAAGGTTGTTTTATTTAATCATGAAAGGATGTCGTATTTGTCAAATGCTTTCTCTACATCTATGGAGATAATCATGAGGTTTTTATCTTTCATTTTATTGATCTGAAGTATTACATTGAGTTGCATATGTTGAATCATCCTTGCATCCCAGGAATAAATCCCACTTTGTCATTTTGTATAATCCTTTCAATGTGTTCTTAAATTTGGTTTGCTAATATTTTGTTGAGAATTTTTATATTTATATTCATCAGGGTAATTTGTCTATAGGTGTTTTTTTTTTGTGTGTGGCATCCTTATTTTGTTTTGGTATTAAGGTAATGTTGGGTTGCAGAATGAGTTTGAAAGTGTTCCTCCTCGATATTTTGGAAGTGTTTGAAAAAGATTAATTCTTCTTTAAATGTTTAGAAGAATTCACTAGTAAAAGCCTTCTAGTCCTGGCATTTATTATTATTATTATTATTATTATTATTATTACTGATTCAGTCTCATTACTAGTTATTAGTCTGCTCAGATTTTCTATTTCTTCTTGACTCAGTTTTGGTAGGTTGTGTGTTTCTAGAAATGTGTCTATTTCTTCTTGGTTATGTAATTTGTTGGAATATGATAGTCTCTTATGATCCTGACTCTCTGTAGTTTCTGTTGTAATGTCTTCTCTTTTCATTTTATTTGAGTCTTCTCTTTTTTTCTTAGCTTAGCTAAAGGTTTGTCCATTTAATATTTGAAAGAAGCAGCTCTTACTTTTATTAATACTGCGCATTGTTTTTCTGGTCTTTTTCATTTATTTCTGTTCTGATCTTTATTTCCTTCTTTCTGCCAACTTTGTTCTTTTTCTTCTTTTTATTTTTCAATTACAGTTTATGTACAATTATTAGTTTCAGATGTATAACTCAGTGATTAGACATTTATATAACTTATGAAGTGATCACCCCAATAAATCTAGTACACATATGATACCATATATAGTTATTATAATATTATTGACTATGTTCCCTATGATGTACTTTACATCCCCCTTGCTATTCTATAACTAGCAATTTGTACTTCTAAATCTCATTTTTTCACACAACCCCTCCAACCCTTCTCCCATCTAACAACCATCAGAATATTCTCTATGATTGGTTTTTGTTCCATTTTTTTAATTTTTAAAAATGTGTTTATTTATTTTAGAGAGAAAAAAACGCTGATGGTCTGCCTCCTGCATGCTCCCTACCAGAGATTAAGCTTGCAACATGGGCATGTGCCCTGGCTAGGAATTGAACCCACCACCTCTTAATTGAGGATGGGACGATGCTCAACTAAGCCACACCAGCCAGGGCTTGTTTTTGTTTTTTTAGATTTCCTCATTTAAGCAAAATCATACATATGTGTCCTCCTGTCTGACTTATTGCACTCAGCACAATGCCTTCTAAGTTTGTCCGTGTTGTTGCAGATGGCAAGATTTCATTCTTTTTCTATGGCTGAGTCATAGTCCATTGCATATATGCACCACTTCTTTTTAAAATGTATTTTTATTGATTTCAGAGAGGAAGGAAGAGGTAAAGAGAGATAGAAGCATCAATGATGAGAGGGAATCATCAATTGGCTGCCTCCTACATGCCTCATACTTGGGATCGAGTTTGCAACCTAGGCATGTGCCTTGACGAGGAACTGAACCGTGACCTCTTGGTTCATAGATCGGCACTCCACCACTGAGCTGTGCCGGCAGGGCTATCCACCATTTCTTTATCCACTCACCTATTGATGGACACTTAGAATGCGTCTATATCCTGGCTATTGTAAATAATGCTGCAATAAACTTATGGATGACAGATATGTATTTATTGCCATTTCATTATTCATATTTTAATCTTTTTTGCTTCATCTTCAATATGACCTTTTAGCATTTCTTTCAAATATTTTTATTTTATTATATTTATTGGGGTGACATTAGTTAATAAGATTGTATAGGTTTCAAGTGCACATTTCTATGATACGTGATCTGTATATTTCATTGTGTGCCCACCACCCAAAGTCATCTTCAGGACCATATATTTGGTCCTCTTTACTACTTCCCCACCGCTCTTCCCTCTGGCAACCACCATATAGTTGTCTGTGTCTGAATTTCAGTTTTATAACATTTCTGTAATACTGGTTCAATGGTGATGAACTCCTTTAGCTTTTCCTTGTCTGGGAAGCTATTTGTCCTTCAAGTCTAAATTATAGCTTTGCTGGGTAATTTGGTTATAGATCCTTCCTTTTCATCACTTTGCATACTTAGTGTGAGTCCCTTCTGGCTGGGACCCCTCACTCCTCAAGGAACACCTTCTCAACCAAGATACCCCCCCCCCAATTTTTTTAAAAATATATTTTATTGATTTTTTACAGAGAGGAAGGGAGAGAGATAGAGAGTTAGAAACATTGATGAGAGAGAAACATCGATCAGCCGCCTCCTGCACACCTCCTACTGGGTATGTGCCTGCAACCAAGGTACATGCCCTTGGCTGGAATCGAACCTGGGACCTTTCAGTCCTCAGGCTGATGCTCCATCCACTGGCCAAACCAGTTAGGGCTACCCCTCCCAATTTTTATGTATCACATGTGGCTGTGGGACTAGCCCCTTCCACATCTCTGCCCCTCCTATCAGTCTCATGTGGTTTCTTCTTTATATTCTTCCTTATAGAACTTCTGTTTGGCTAGATTTCAGGTGATTTTGAATGATGGCTGTCCTGTCGCTTGGGTGTAATTTTGATCTAGTTGAGAGAGGTTTTGAGTATCACATTTACCTCTGCCACCATCTTGACTGGAAGCTGGGTTTTATTTGTTCTTTTCCTAGTTCCTTGAGGTATAAATTTAGGTCATTTGAGAACTTTCTAATTTCTTAAAATATATTTATTGCTATAAACTTTCCTCTCAGAACTACTTTGCTGCATTCCACAAGACTCGATAGGCTGTATTTCCATTTTCAAGATAATTTTTTTTCCCTTTTGATTTCTTCCTTAACACAGTGGTTATTTAGAAGTGTGTTGTTTAGTTTCTACATATTTGTAATCTTGTTTTCCTCTTGTTGTTTTCTAGTTTCATACCATTGTGGTCAGAAGTGATAGCTGATATGATTTTAATCTTCCTAAATTTGCTAAATTTGCTATCATATTATCTATCCTGGAGAATGTCCTATATGTGTCTAAGTTCATTTGTTCTAAAGTATGGTTCCATTCCAGTGGGGTTTTTGTTGATTTTCTGTCTGGATGATCTACCCATTGTTAGTAGTGGGACATTGAAGTCTATTTCACTATTATCCATTGAAGTAGAAATAAACAATATAATAATTGTTTATTTGTTAATACTTGCTTACTATATTTCAGTGATCATCTGTTGGAATTGTATATATTTATGATTGTTGTATCTTCTTAATATATTGACCCCTTTGTCATTATATAGCTTTCTTAGTCTCTTGCTACCATTTTTGGCTTAAACTCTATTTTGTCTGATAAGTATGGCTACGCCCACTTTCTTTTGGTTTCCAGTTGTTTGGAATATTATCTTCTATCCCTTTACTTTGAATCTGGGTATGTCTTTAGAGCTGAAATGAGTCTGCTGCACACAGCAAAAAGTTTTGTTTTGTTTTTTTAATCTATCCAGCCACTTCATAGCTTTTGATTGGTGAGTTCAATCCATTTATACTTAAGCTGATAACTGATATGTAAGGACTCACTACTGGCATTTTCTTTTACCTTCTGGTTGTTTCTCCATTGTTTCTTTTCCTTCTATTTGTGTCTACCTTTGTAATTTAGAAAATTTATGGTGATTTTCTTAGTCTCCTTTTTTTTTATGTTTCATGTCTCTGCTCTAGATTTTTGCTTTGTGGTCACCATGAGGTTGACATAGAACATCTCATAGATAAAAATACTTTAGTCCTTTTTCTTATACCAATTTATCTTCATTTGCCTGTAAAGGTTCCATTCCCTTTATTATTGTTGTTGTTATTATTATTATTATTATATTATTCCAAAATTAGCTCTCTAATTCTGATGTCACTTTAGAGTTTTATGGAATTTCATCTTTTCATTCAACTTGAAGAGTTTCTTTCAACATTTTTTGTAAGGCAGATCTAGTACTGGTGAACTCCCCACTTCTTGCTTGTCTGAGAAAGCCTTTATTTTTCTTTTATATCTGAAAGATAACTTTGCTAAGTAAAGTATTATTGGCTAGAAATTTTTATCTTTTAATATATCATTCTACTTTTTTCTGGCCTGTAGAGTTTCTGCTGAAAATCTATTTATAGTCTAATGGGCGATCTCCCCTTCCCCCTTCCCCCGGTAATAACTATGTTTTAATCAATTTTACAGTTTCATTACAATGTGTCTGGGTGAAGGCTTTTTTTGTATTGAGATAATATGTTCTATTAGCTTCATGGATTTGCATATCCAGGCCCTTCCCCAGGTTTTGGAAGTTCTCAGATATTACTTCTTAAACCTTCTGCCCCCTTCTGTCTCTTACCCTTTTTGTGCACCCATTAATCTTATATTGGCTTTTCTAATGGAGCCTTATAATTCCGTAGGGTTTCTCTCTCCTCTTTTACCTGAATCATTTCTAAACTAGGGGCCCGGTGCACAAAAATTTGTGCACTCAGGGGGTGGGGGTCCCTCAGCCTGGCCTGTGCCCTCTTGCAGTCTGGGACACCTCGGGGGGGATGTCCACCTGCTGGCATGCCTGGCCAGCCTGGGTGAGGGGCTGAGAGCCATTTTCAGGCTGCCCACAGCCCCTTCAGGGTTCGTGCACTGGGGGGTGCGAAGGCTGGTGAGTGCAGGCCTGGACATTTCCCACCGGAGAGCCCACGATTGCACATGCCTGGTGGGCCCACACCGCTGAGGGGACACACCTGGCGCAGAGTTGGGTGGCAAGCCAGGGGCGGACGCTGGTGCAGGATCCCTCGGTGGGGCCCTGCTGCTGAGCAAACACACCTGGGGTGGAGCTGGACAGTGAACTGGCTTCGGATTCTCCGCACTGTGCAGCAGACGCTCCCACACGCCCTGTGGAGGCCCCTGGGGGCGGATGAAGGTAGAAGACCCTGGATGAGTGTTCCTGGACACCCTGCGGAGGCCCCCAGGGCAGAGCCAGGCAATGGACCCAGGACAGGCGTTCCTGCATGTCCCGCAGAGGCCCCCAGGGGGTAAAGCCAGGCAACAGACCCAGGACGGCTGCTCCTGCACACCCTGCAGAGGCCCCGTGCTCCTGCATGCCTCGGGGAGGCCCCCAGGGGGTGGAGGCAGGCAGTGGACCCGGGACAGGTGCTCCTGGATACTCATCGGAGGCTCCCGGGGGTGGAGCTAGGCAGCAGACCCAGGACAGCTGCTCCTGGATGCCCCGAGGAGGCCCCAGGCCAGACCCCCCCTCCCACTGAGCTAACACACCTGACACAGCTATGCCGGCTGTGGAGGCTCCCAGTGCAGAGCCGCCCTGCCAGCCTCCATCTTGGCTGGGTTAATTTGCATAAAGCTGCTCTGGTTGGCTGGTGGGCGTGGCCGTGAGCAGAGGCTCAGCCAGCCTAGGCAGGCAGTTGCAACAGAAGCCTCTGGTTTGTTCTAGCTCGATGGCTGTTGGCCTCCATCTTGACTGGGTTAATTTGCATACAGCTGCTCTGATTGGCTGGTGTTAATGGTCAATTTGCATGTTTCTCTTTTATTATATTAGATTCTGATCATCCAGCTTGCTAATTCTGTCTTCCATCTGATCTGCATTTTCAGTGCTCTCTAATGCATTGTTTCTCACTTATTGAGTTCTTTGGCTCCAGTATTTCTGTTTAGTTCTTTTTTGGGCATTTCAATCTGTTAAAGTACCATTCTGTTCATTAATTTTATTCTTGAGTTTATTGAAGTGTCTTTCTCAATTTTCTTGTAATTTATTGAATTTCTTCATGAAAGCTATTTTGAATTCTTTATTGGTTTTCAGTATTCCATGTATTTCAGTATTTCAGGTTTTGGGGTTCAATTACCGGAAAATTGTCACTTTCTTTGTGTGATACCATGTTACCATGATTTTTCATAGTATTTGATGAAAAGTGCCTCTGCTGCCACATTTGAAGTAGCAAACAACTTTCATATTTAGGTAAGGTGGTGTTTACTTTGATTCTAACAGTTCAACTGATTGGCATTAAGAAGCCTTTCTTTTGTTCCCCAGAAAGTGGCGCTATAGCACAGTTTTTGGTTTCTCTTACTATAGGTGACCAGCTGCCAAAATTAGGACCACACATTAAAAAGCTGGTGAAAAAAAATAAAGGGGGGCCTGGCCGGTTTGGGTCAGGGGTTGAGTGTCAATCCATGAACCAGGAGGACATGGTTCAGTTCCTGGTCAAGGAGCATACAGGAGGCAGCCGATCGATGATCCTCTCTCATCATTGACGTTTCTACCTCTCCCCCTTCCTCTCTC
Source organism: Murina feae (assembly GCA_004026665.1). NCBI lineage: Eukaryota > Metazoa > Chordata > Mammalia > Chiroptera > Vespertilionidae > Murina > Murina feae. The sequence goes on from PVJC01026126.1 coordinate 21,801, forward strand.
TGAAATCAATAAAAACATACTTTTAAAAAATAACTGGGAGCTGGCCAAGTGAGGGTGTACTTTGGGTGTACCCATGGCCTAGTAGAGGTATCTTCAAGTGGAGGAGTCACAGCAGTCCATAGGGCAGACCTCTTCCTAGAATCCTACGGCAGACAGTTCCTTTAGTTGTCTTTGTCTGCCTGTCTCCCCTGTCCTTTCCTTACTCCCACTCACAGAGGTCTAAGGAATATGCATGTTACTGAAGAGCGGTGGGACCCTCCAGTTGCACCCCATGCAGCTGGGCAGACTTTCACTCACCCCGGTCACTTTCCTCCTCCTCTGCTACAAAGGGCATCATTGACATTGCTGCCACCACAACTCCCTTGATTCCATGACCACCTCTGAGGTCCAATCCATTCAGTTTCAGATCACACATGGATGAATCTGTTGGGTGTCTTGGTGTGCTGTACAGGTACACTTTGTTCAGTTGTGGATGTGCCTTTAGTTGTAAGTCAAGGGGAGAGATAATTCCCCCAAAGAAGAAATAATTCATGTTACTAACATCACTCTCAGCTTCACCCTACAAATGCCAACATTTGTAGTCTTCCTTGGAACACATCCTTTCTTTGTACAAAACCAATAGCAGACGGGAATCAAACCTATGGTCTGGGTTTCAGAAGTAATACTTACTCGGTGGAGTTAATGAGGTAAGAAGAATATCAGTACTGTTGACGGCTGCCGTTCTGGAAGTCAGGTGGGGAAAGTGTTTCAAGGAGGAAGGGGAGTGATCAACTGTTGAATCTTGCTGATGGGTCAGGTAAGATGAACATGATCATTGGATTTAACAATATGGAGGTCATTGATGATCTTAAGAAAAGCAATTTTGCTGGAATGATAAGAGGGCAAACCTGAATGCAGTGGGTTCAAGAAAGAATGGGGAAAAATCAGTCAGCATGTTAGAATATATTTCAAGGAATATTGCCATAAAGAGAAGGAAAACATAATAGCTGGAGAGAAAGTGGAATTGAGAGTAAGTGGACCCACATGTACTAGTTCCAACAACTATAAATCCTTTGATAATCTTATTTCATCTATAACCACATCCTTTTTTAGTGGAATATGTTAAAAAATCATATTTCACCTCTGATAATTTTAGTATATATTATTTATAGATGAGAACTAAGATTATGATCACTCTAGCAATATTAACAATAGTGCCTAATATGATTTAATAACTTATCTGTGTCTAGCTTTTTCCAATAGAGGCTTTTTAAAAAATATATCTTTATTGATTTCAGAGATGAAAGGAGAGGGAGAATCAGAAACATCAATGATGAGAGAGAATCATTGATTGGCTGCCTCCTGCACACCCCATACTGGGGATCAAGCCCATAACCCAGGCATGTGCCCTTGACCAGAATCGAACTTGAAAACCTCAGTCCACAGACCAATGTTCTATCCACTGAGCCAAACCAGCTAGGGCGAGGAGAGGCTGTTTTGAGGGAAAAATAACATCTTGGGAATGATCCAAGAGATGGAACTCTAGATGATGCAGGAAAGAGAAATGGGCCCTGGTGCCCATCTGACGGAGAAGTAGGGTCAGAATGAACAGCCATGTTTCCTCGACCCCGATCCTTAGATGACAAGGAGACAAATTACTTCACAGAGTCCCTGGGTTCAGAAATTTATCTTTGCTTTGGACACAACCTGAATGCCAAGTCACTGGTCATTCTATTTTTGAAGAACCAGTGTTAATAAATAAGTGGTCCACTTCAAGGCCCCATGAGCTGGTCACTGCAAAATTCTTCCATCTAGTCTGAAAGGGAAAAATGGCTGTTGTCCCCACTTTCCACTTTATCCTTGAGTTTCTACTTTATGATTTGAAAGTTAGCAATATCAGTTTGAATTTTCCTCAATTGTTTCATGGCTAACTGAAAATTTATTCAATACTTGATTTTACCTCTTTTACCTTTATCTAAGCTGTCTTCTGTATATTCACTTGTGTCTGCTTTCACAAGTATTAATAAACTAGGGGCCCGGTGCACAAAAATTTGTGCACTCGAGGAGGAGGGAGTCCCTCAGCCTGGCCTGTGCCCTCTCACAGTCTGGGACCCCTCAGTGGATGTCCTATGATGGCCCCAGTCTGCCAGGCGCCTTGTGTGTGTGTGTGTGTGTGTGTGTGTGTGTGTGTGTAGCCACTGGGGACCTGCCCCCAGCTGCATCTGAGGCTTGGAGCAGTCCTCCTGTGTGTGTCTACCTGTTGGGGACCTGCCACCAGGCACACTGTGGAGGCTTGGAGCAGGCACCCCCTCTATGTTGATCTCTCAGACTCTTGTCCTCCCCTGCATGTTGTTCTCTTTTTTGAGCTGGGTGCTGCCTGCCTCCCAAGCTTGCCTACTGCCCATCTTCCTCCAGCCACCAGAAAGCAGGGAAAACCCCGCCTCGTGGTCAGGCCAGCCT
>PVJC01026127.1:0-24219 GCA_004026665.1 Murina feae
ACACCATTCCCAGGCTCTCTTCTCCAGCCTGTGGGCCTAGAACAATGCCCACATCTTCCCTAAAGCCTTTCTCAACCCAAAGACCAAAAGCCTTCACTTCGTAAAGGTTCCTAAACTGAGGCCCATGCCACTGGCTTGGTAATTCTCCACCTTGATAGGGAGTATTGTATCCTGTCCCTTCCCTGAGTGGGGAAGCCTGCTGTAGGCTCTGCAACCACTCATCACCTCCCCCCAATTCCATCTGCACCCGCTCTAGCTACCCTGCCTGTCCTTCTAGGGCTCTGCAAAGGACAGGCCTTCAGGCTGGAGCACCCTTTCTTTCCGGTTTAGAGGTCAGCCCCTTCTTGGGGTAGCCTTGCCTGAACACAAGTGTGGTTCAGGTCCGGCTTCTTATGTGTTCCAAAGTACCCTGCTGTTCCCCTACGAGATGAAATGAGAGCAGAGCCCAGATGCTGTCACTGGCCTTAGTGAATCGCCCAGGGCTAGATCTAGTGAGCTCAATGAATAGCAGACTTAAGAACCTAAGTGGCTCCTCAGCATCTAAATTTTAAAATAATTATCCTTGAAAGTATGGATTATTTCTGGACTCTCAATTTTATCCCCTTGCTTTATATGTCAGTCCCACAGTCTTAATTACTGTAGCTTTGTAGTAAGTTGAGAAGTATAAGTCCTCCAAATTTATTTTCCCCCAAGACTATTTTCACTATTTTGGTTTCCTTACATTTCCATATGAATTTTAGAATCAGTTTGCCAATTTCTAAAAAAACAACAACACTGCCCTAACCAGTTTGGTTCAGTGGATAGAGAGTTGGCCTGGGGACCGAGAGGTCCCAGGTTCGATTCTGGTCAAGGGCATGTACCTTGGTTTCGGGCACATCCCCAGTAGGAGGTGTGCAGGAGGCAGCTGATTGATGTTTCTCTCTCATCGATGTTTCTAACTCTCTATCTCTCTCCCTCTCTGTAAAAAAAAATAAAAATCAATAAAATATATTAAAACAACAACAACAACAACAACACTAACAAACAAAACCTTCCAACAAAAACACTCTGGGATTTTGATTTGGATTATACTGAATATGCAGATCAATTTGGGGAGTACTGACAATACAAGACGTTTTACCCATGAACACGGATGTCCATTATTTATATCTTCCTTATTTCTTTCAATAATCTTTTGTAGTTCTCAATGTATAAATCCTGTACTTCTTTTGTTAAATTTATTCTTTTTTAAAAAAATATATTTTATTGATTTTTTACAGAGAGGAAGGGAGAGGGATAGTTAGAAACATCGATGAGAGAGAAACATCAATAGCTGGCTCTTGCACACCCCCTATTGGGGATGTGCCCGCAACCCAGGTACATGCCTTTGACCGATTGAACCTGGGACCTTTCAGTCCACAGGCCGATGCTCTATCCACTGAGCCAAACCGGTTAAGGCTAAATTTATTCTTAAGTATTTTATTCTTTTGGGCATTATTGTAAATGTGATAATTTCCTTTATTTCATTTCCGGGTTGTTCCCTGCTAATGTATAGAAATACAAGCAATTTTTGTGTATTGATCTTATATCCTGTCACATTGCTGTATATTATTTGTAAAAAGTTTTTTAAAAATAATTTTCTTAGGATATTCAACATATAAGACCCCATGTCATTCGCAAATAGAGACTCTTTTACTCCTTACTTTCTAATCTGAATTCTTTGATTTCTTGAGTGATTGCCTGACACTTGTTATACAATAAGTACTATGTTATATAAAGGTAGCAAAAGCAGATACCCTTGCTTATGTTCCTGATCTTAGGGGGAAAGCACTGAATCTTTCTCCATTACATTGGAGGTTAGCTGTGGGCTTTTACAGGTGTTCTTTATTGGGTTAAGAAAGTTTCCTTCTACCATGAAAGGGTGTTGAAATTTGCAAATGCTTTTTCTCTATTTGAGATGAACATGTGGGTTTTGTCCTTTGTTCTATTAACATGGTGTATTATATTGATTTATTTCCAGATGTTAAGCTAACCAATTCTGGAATAAATTTCATTTGACCATGATGTATACTCCTTTTTATATATTGCTGGATTTGTTCTGCTAGTATTTTGTTGACGATTTTTGCATGTATATTTAGAAGGGATCCTGGTTTGTAGTGTTCTTGTGATATCACTGGTTTGGTATCAGGATTATACTGGCCTCACAGAATGAGTTGGGAAGTGTCCCTTCCTCTTCTATTTTTTGAAGGTGTTTGTGAAAGATTGGTATTAATAAAAAAAATTATTATTAAAGAAATTTTCAAATGGCCCAAATAGTACAAATAGTATAATTTATGAATCCCCATGCATCCTTCCACTCATTTTCAATAATTATCAATTTTCTACTGCTCTTGTTTCCACCTATACTCACTTCCTAATGCCTAATTCTTTGGAGGGTGAAATTACTTTAAAGAAAGACTTCATTATAAATATTTGTAAAATATATATCTCTAACAGATAAAGACTTTTCTTTTAATATAACCAAAATGTAATTGTTTCACTTTAACAAAATTAGCAATAATTCCTAATATTATCTAATACCTGTTCCATGTTCAAATTTCTCCAAATGTTTCAAAAATAATTTTTAGAATTACTAGGAATCAAGATCCAAAGAAAGTCCAACACTATATTTAGTTGATATGACTTTTATTAGCAGTCCTCTCTCTCCCTTTCCCCACATGCCATTCATTTATTTGATGAAAAATAACACACAACAAGGTCAACTTATCACGTAAAAATTTTTCATGTTCCACGTTTGGCTGTATCCTCATGTGTCTGTTTAACTCGTTCTTCTATCACTTATGCTTCTCTGAAACTGAAGGTCTATCTAGATTCAGGTTGCTGGGAACTTACTTACAGAAGACACAATGTCTGGCTGTCCTACTTTCAGTGTTAAGATTGATCTATGGTTTCAGGTGCTATCAGTCTGATCCATCTATACTAATAAAAGAGTAATATGCTAATTAGACCAGATGTATTCTGGACGACCATCTGGACGTCCTTCCTGACAAAGCCTGCAGTGTGAAGCTGCCCTCCAGCGGTCCCTGGCGCCAGTGCCTGTGGCTGGCTGCAGCCCAGGAAATGGAGAAGCCCCCCACCCCACAGTCCCGGGCCATAGCCAGCCAGAGAAGCCACCCGCTCTGTGGTCGACATGGAGAAGCTGCCTACCCTGTGGTCCTGGGGAGACAGAGAAGCTGCCCGACCCACGGTCTTGGGCCACAGCCAGCTGGAGAAGCTGCCCGCCCCACAGGCTGGGTGTCAGTGCCTGCTGCTGTGTCCCAGGTGAAGTCACCTGCCCACTGTCCCCTGCGGCTGCAGCCGACCTGGGCAAAGCTGGCCTGGGTCCCGGGTGCCTGTGGCTGGCCAGAGGGAGAGAAGTCTGGTCCTCGGTGCCTGTGGCCAGCTAGAGGAAGGAATTCTGGGTTCTGGGCACAGGGCCGAGGCAGAGGTTGTTAGGAGTGATCAAGCCAGCAGGGAAGCAGTTAGGGGCGACCAGGCTGGCAGGCGAGCGGTTAGGAGCCAGAGTGATTCTAGATTGGAGAGGGTGCAGGCTGGACTGAGGGACCACCCCCCTTCTTGGCCCCCCTGTGCATGAATTTTATACACCAGGCCACTAGTCTATCATAAAATTCCCCATCAACCTTTTATCTAATGGTTTTAGCAACTACTGACAATGTGTATGACAAAGTTTGCAACATGGTGATTTTCTATTCTTCCACTTCCTCCAAGGATAGGATTTTTTTACCTTTATAATTCTAGACTCTAGGTCTATGACTCCAAAATTAGGATGGCACAGCGTTCGGGTGCCAACTGTGGAAGCTCTGGGGTGTTTTTACTTGTCATAATGTCTGTAGAGTCCTCGTGGCATTAACAGACAGAGAACAAATGGTGCCTGCTCTATAATTTACAGAATCCCACATAACAAAGAATGCACTGCATCCCACACAACTTTGAAAGTCTTGCTAGACATTAAAGGAGATGTAAAGCCTACATAAATTATCTGAGTCCAAGACTATTTTATATATGAACACAAAGTATTTTTCATACTGGTCTAATAAAAAATTTTCCAGGAATATAAGTGATGTAATTAAGAAACACTGTCCATCCATTATTTTGTTTGTCATTCTCCTAAGGGCTAGTCACCATTTCAGAAAAGTCATGTTAGCAACAGCAACACAGTTTATATACTCGAGTTTGCTGACATGACTCATCTGTATGCGCCAGCTTTTTCTGATGTCAAATTCAAGATAATTCCACATACAACAGCAAATATCTGACTATATTTTCCAGTGAAATCTTGCTCAGGCATCTAAACAATGAAATACACATTATCTTATTATTAACCAGAGGCCCAGTGCAAGAAATTCATGCAGGTGGGTGGGTGTGGAGTAGGGAGGGGTCTCTCAGCCTGGCCTGTACCCTCTTGCAATTTGGGACTGCTGGCTCCTTACCACTCACCTGCCTGCCTGATCGCCCCTAACCACTCTGCCTGCCTGCTCACCCCTAACCACTCTGCCAGCCTGCCTGATCGCCCCTAACTGACTGCTCGCCTGCCTGACTGATTGCCCCTAATCACTCTGCCTGATTGCCCCTAACTACCTGCCTGCCTGCCTGGTCGCCCCTAACCGCCTCTACCTTGGCCCCTGGTGCCGTGGCTTAGTCCAGAAGGACGTCCGGAATGTCATTCGGCTGTCCAGTCTAATTAGCATATTATATTATTATAGATTACTCTCTTTTTATTTCTCATTTATATTATAGTTAGGATTTTATACCAATTCTATTTGAAACTGAACATTTGGTAAGTAACAATATCTATGAATTCCATTTTGAGAGAGCAAAGGAGAATTCACAGAATATTTATTTTGAAATGGGCAGTGAGTCCAAAATAACTGAGAATTATTATCTACTTAAGGTCTAAAAATCTCCAATTTGACTGCTGCCCAGGCCTTATTCTGAAATCTTGCCACCATATTCTGGTTACATCACAGCCAGAGCATTGTGCTGGGTGTGAGGATACCTGGACCCCAGCCCTGCCTCTGTCTCTTTACTTGTGGCTCATGACCTTACAAAGGTCATCTTACCTCTGCTCCTGTCTGTAAAGTAAGAATGTCAGACCAGACAAGTTGTTCCAGCCTCTCAATAATTTTTTATTCTTTACTCTCCCATAGGACCCAGTATTCCTGAAGATTGCCAAAGAGACTGCCAATTATTACTTACTACAATAATTAAATCAATTTTCCATAAAAAACTAATCAAAAGTATACTAATTGCCAAAGAGAATAAAATAACAATGACAGTTAGCACTTTATGAGTGTGTATTATGGCCTCAAAGTGAACCTTCCCCCACCCTGCCAGTCCTATTATTACTTTGTGGATTCCAAATTGGAAAGTGCATCTCAGCCAGAGACTAAAGCCTCCCTGGTCCTTCTCTCCTCCTTTGGAGCAGAAGTCTCAGCCCGAAGGCTGCTTCGCTCACCTGCGAAGATCCTGGACATGATCTGTTCATACACCATGCATGCTGTTTTGGGAAAGTGCTGAAGTTGTCAAAGGGGTCAGGGGACTCCAATGAAGTGCAACAGGCAAGACACTGGGACTTCATCTTCTATGGGACAGGACTTCTTCATCTTTGCATTTTTCAGGGCCCTGCACATACCAAGAGCTCTGGCATCAATAACCGAAGCACTTCAGCAGCCACCTAGGAGTATGCACACAAGCCCCATAGGCACTGACTCTTGGGCTGACTCAGAGGCTCTTTGTGGACTCCAGAAAGGGGCAGGCAGCCTTAAGATGCTGGGTAGTTAGGTGACTAGTGGCAGCGCAAGAACTCACTGCTCTACTTATGTCCTCTATCTCCATACACTAAGACTGACAATTCTATTGAAGACACATAGGGGCAGTGAGAAGGTCATGGCAAGATGGGCATGGCTGAAATCCTTCTACAGAAGCATGGCTGCCCACTGGGGGCTCTGTACTCACCAGTTAGGAGGTCGGCTAACGTGTGGGTGCTGTGGTTGAATCCGGAGTGGGTCCACCTCTCTGGCAGTGGCAGGCGGAAACTCCCGATGGGGACTGCTTACACTAGCCTTGTCCCAAGGCTCGTGGAGAGGTGTGATGATTTCAGATGCAATACGAGACCGAAGTTCCTCACTGTTCCTGTAGGTCCTACAGGAGGTAGATGAGGTATCAACTGCTTGTTGCTGGCTGACAACCCTAAATACAGTATTTCGGTGGCTGCGGCGGCCTTGACAGCTCTTGAAATTACGCTTAGACTGTTTGCAAGGGTGGGAATGGGCCGCCCAGCGGGCCTGGGTGAGGGGGGCAACAGCCCGAGGTTGTCTACGAGATTTGCGCCTAAGCTTCTTAGGCATCTGAGTTGTCCCTCCTCACTTACCACCCCATTAGAAAGAGGTGAGAGTGTAGGGGCACAGGGCCTGGACTGGCTACTCCTCTGTACCCACCCCATCCCATCCCACCCTCAATTATGTGTTCATCATGTGTCATGGGAAGGATCATGGAAGGCAAAAGCTCTGTGGGGAGGATAAACTTGGATCCTGGTCTAAGTAGGCAGGGCTCTGGGAGCTCAAGATCTAGTTCTGTCACTAACTCAGAGGCCCTTGGAAGGTTACTCTGGGCCTCCCTTCTCTGCCAGTGAGAGATAAACAATGTGAGCTATAGATGAGGTATTAAAGCAGAGTTGGGTAACAGGTGTTTTAAAATGAGCTATATCCTAGATCAAAAAGCAAACCTCAAAAATGTTAAAAACTGAAATGATATGTTTTCTGACTATATGGAATAACATTAAACATCAACACAGAAAGGAAGTCTCTAGATACATGGAAATTAAGCAACATTAGTCTAGATAATCCATGAACCAAAGACAAAGTCTTGAAAAAAATACAAAGTGTTGAATAAAAATAAAACATATTAAAATATGTGGAATATAGCTAAAGCAGTATTGAGAGGAAACTTCATAGCATTAAATGCTTACATTGGAAAAAGTGGGGGAAAAGCATAATAAATCTCAGAGGGAAGGTGGAGGTGGGGGATTAGGAGAGATTAAGGAAAATTCTGATTTAAGAACCTAGTAAAAGAAGATCAAATTAAACCCAAAGCAAGCAGTATGAAATAATAAAGAACAGAAATCAATAAAACAGGAAAGTAGTAGAGAAATTGAATTAAAAAGCTGGTTCTTTAAAAAATGAATAAAATTGGAGAGAAACCAAGATGGCGGCATAGGTGAACGCCAGAATTGCGGCCATGCACAACTATTTTAAAACAACAAAAAGAAAAAACGGACACCACCCAGACTCACAGGAAGGCTGGTTGAGTGGAAATTCTACAACTAGAAAGAGACTGAGACTCAGAGGAGGTGCAGAAATAAAGTGCAGAGGTACAAAGGCACAAGAGAAGGGTCTCGTGGAAAGGGCTCACTGAAACGGCTGGCAGCATTTCGTACCTGGCAGCATTTCGTACCGGAGGGAAGCAAAAGCTCCCGACGGCTCTGAACTCCAGTTCCAGGCGAGTTTCTGGGGACCCAGAATCATACAGGGAGGAGCTGGATTGTCTAGCATCATCTGGCACCAGGAGAAACTCCAGAACGATTTGAGACCTGGTGCCTCTTAGGGCAGGGCTGAGAAGCGGCCATAGCTGGTTGCTCCGCCCTGTAGACTCCCTGAGACCCCGCCTCACCCAAGCTGCTCGCAGAGGCTTTTGCATATAAAAGGCTGGGAAACCCCAGGCAGAAGCTAAAAATAGCACCTCCTTGGAGATACAAGTGCCAGCGTTCCCAAACAACTCTTGCCCCACAAGGGTGTCTCCAGCACAGAAGTTCTCCCACTGTAGCCACAGCTGATTTGCATAACCAAGTGGCTTGGAGGTCATTTCCTCTCAGTGACCACCTAACACAGAAAGTCACTCTATCAACCCATGGAAGCAGTCAAAATGCAGAGACAAAGAAACAGATCACAAATGACAGAAATGGAGGAAAGCAAACGACTGGATATAGAGTTCAAAACCACGGTTATAAGGTTTTTCAAGAATTTTCTAGAAACCGCCGATAAATTTAGTGAGACCCTCAATAAGTCTAATGAGACCCTCGAGGATGTGAAAAAGGATCAGCTAGAAATTAAGCATACACTGACTGAAATAAAGAATATTATACAGAGATCCAACAACAGATTAGAGGAACGCAAGAATCAAGTCAAAGAATTGAAATATGAAGAAACAAAAAATACCCAACTGGAAAAGCAAAAAGAAAAAAGAATCCAAAAATATGAAGATAGTGTAAGGAGCCTCTGGGACAACTTCAAGTGTACCAACATCAGAATTATAGGGGTGCCAGAAGAAGAGAGAGAGCAAGATATTGAAAATCTATTTGAAGAAATAATGTCAGAAAACTTCCCCTATCTGGTAAAAGAAATAGACTTCCAAGTCCAGGAAGCACAGAGAATCTCAAACAAAAGGAATCCAAGGAGGACCACACCAAGACACATCATAATTAAAATGTCAAGAACAAAAGACAAGGAGAGAATTTTAAAAGCAGCAAGAGAAAAGCAGTCAGTTACCTACAAGGAGGCACCCATATGTCTGTCAGCCGATTTCTCAACAGAAACTTTGCAGGCCAGAAGGGAGTGGAAAGAAATATTCAAAGTGATGAATAGCAAGAACCTATAGCCAAGATTACTTTACCCAGCAAAGCTATCGTTCAGAATTGAGAATTGGATAAAGAGCTTCACAGACAAAAAAAAAGCTAAAAGAGTTCATCACCACCCAACCAGTATTATATGGAACTAGAGGCCTGGTGCACATAATTCGTGCACTGAGTGGGAGTGGGGGGTGGGGGTGGTGTCCCTCAGCCCAACCTGCACCCTTTCCAACCTGGGACCAGTAGGACATCCCTTTCACAATCCAGGACTGCTGGCTTCCGACCTCCCGCCTGCTGATTGCCCCTAACCACTTCCTTGCCAGCCTGATCAATGCCTAACTGCTCCTGTGCCAGCCTGATTGCCCCTAACTGCCCTCCCCCGCCAGGATGGCGCCCTCCCAACTGTTCTCCCCTGCAGGCCTGGGTCCCTCCCAAATGCCTTCCCTTGCTGGCCATCTTGTGGCAGCCATCTTTGACCACATGGAGGAAGCCATCTTGTGATGGTCAATTTGCATATTACTCTCTTTTATTAGATAGGATGCTGAAAGGTATCCTTTGAGAAGAGGAAGAAGAAAAAGTAAAGATAAAAATTATGAACAACAAATACATATCTATCATAAGTGAATCTAAAAATCAAGTGAATAAAAAATCTGATGAACAAAATAAACTGGTGAATAGAATAGAATCAGAGGCATAGAAAGGGATTGGACTGACAATTTTTGGGGGGAAAGGGTGTTGGGGGTGCATGAAGAGAATGGACAATAATCGTACACGTACAGATGAGAACAGTGGGGTGGGGGGAAGGACAGAGGGTGGGGTGGGAACTGGGAGGAGGGAAGCTATGGGGGGAAAAAGAGGAACAACTGTAATAATCTGATCAATAAAGATTAAAAAAAATGAATGAAATTGATAAACCTATTGCAAGACATAAAAAGAGAAGACACAAATCACCCGTGTCAAGAAAGGAGATTTTACAACAGCTCTGTTGCTAATGAAAGAATAGTAAGAGACTACTAAGAATAACTTAATTCAACAACTTAGACCAATTCTTTAAAACCACAAACTGTAACAACTCAGCCAAACTGAAACAGATAATCTGAATATAGTAACTAAATCCATACTTAAGCACCCCCAAAGAGAAATCTCCAGGTCCAGATTATTTCAATGGATGATTCTACCAAACATGTAAAGAATTAATATTTTTAAGAAGAACATCAATTTATAGTCACTCCCAGAAAAATACATGAGGAGGAAACGTTTCCCAACTCATTTTATGAGGCCAGTAATACCCTGATATCAAAACCAGATAATAAGTACAATAAAAGAAAACTATTGACCAGTATTTCCTATGAACTTGGAAGCAAAAAATGCTCAATAAAATATTAACAAATTGAATTAAAAATATATAAAAAGAAATATACACCACAGGATTTATTGTAGGTATGCAAGACTGGTTTAATATTACCATATCGGCAAGTTAAGAAAAATCAAATAATTATGTCAACTGATGCAGAAAAAATATGAAAAAAGACACTATAGTAAATCTATTAATAAGAAAAACTCTCAACAAACTAGGAACAGAGGGGAACTTCTCAATTTGATAAAGAGCATCTACAAAAAAACCCATAGCTAACAATATATTTAGTAATGAAAGTCTGAATACTTTAGGAACAAAGCAAGCATATCCTCTCCCACCACTCTTATTTAGCACAATACTGGAAGTTCTAGCTCCTTCAATTTTGCAACTTAGAAATTCACACATGAAACCTACATGTGCATGTTGACCAATATCACCTCAGTAAAATTTATTTAAAAAAACACACATTCAAATAGGAAAAAAAAATTAAGAAAAGGCATACAGATTAGAAAACAAGAAATGAAACTGCCCCTATCTGCAGATGACATGATCGTTTACCTTGAAATTCTAAAGGAACCTATCAACTACAACACTGTGAGTTCACCAAATATTCAATATACAAGATAGCATATAAGAGTAATACACACAAATAAACAGCATTTCTATATACAATCGACATTTGAAAATCAAAATTAAGAACTCCATTTATAATCACCTCTATTCCCCCCAAAAATAACAAAAACATGTTCAGATTCTATATGTTTAAAATTACAAAATGATCATGAAAGTAACCTATTTAAGACCTAAGTAATGGGAGACATACTATGTTCATAGTAAAAGTGTCAAGTTTCCCCATCATAGGTTTAACGATCAATAGGTTTAATGCAACTTCTATCAAAATTCCAGGTTTTTTTTTAAAACACAAACTTATTTTAAAGTTTATACAGAAAGGCACAGACCCTAGAATAGCTAAAACTATCTTGACAAAGAAGTGAATGGAGGAATCATTCTACTCAATATTAAGGTTTACTATGTATCTACAATCATCAGTATTGTGTGAAAGGAGCAGATGGACAGACACAAAGATCAGTGGGAAAAAAAACAAAACAGAAAACCCAGAAATAGACCCAAGTGCAGACTACTGGTTTTAGACAAAGTTGCAAAAGCAATCCTATATAATAAAACCCTAATATGCAAGTTAGACTGGACGTGGCAACGACTGTTCGCTATGATGTGAACTGACCACAGGAGCTCCCACAGGGGGAGTGCCGCTCAGCCAGAAGCCAGGCTCAAGGCTGGTGAGAGCAGCAGTGGTGACGGGAACCTCTCCTGCCTCTGCTGCAGGAGGACAGTAAGGAACGAGGGGTCCTGGACTGCGAGAGCCCAAGACTATGAGAGGGATGTTTGACTTTCGGCTTAGGCCAGATCCCATGTGAATCAGGCATAAGCCAGCAGGCGGGCATCCCCTGAGGGGTCCCAGACTGCTATAGGGTGCAGGCTGAGCTGAGGGACACCCCTCCCCCCAAGTTCTAGTCTCATGTGCCAGGCCTCTAGTTCAATATAAGAGCAAATGGTGTTGAAGCAATGATATCCACAGGCAAGAAACCTCACATCTTACACAAAAGTTAATTTAAGCCCTGGCTGGGTGCTCGGTTGGAGTGTTGCCCTGTACGCTAAAGGTTGTATGTTCAAATCCCAGTCAGGGGACATACCTAGGTTGCAAGTTCGATCCCCAGGCAGGGTGCATCCAAGAGATAACCAACTGATATTTCTTTCTCTCTCTCTTTCTCTTTCCCTCACTCTCTCTCTTCTTCTTTCCCTCACTCTCTCTCTCTCTTCCTTTTCCTCTCTCTCTCTCTCTCTCTCTCTCTCTCTCTCTCTCTCTCTCCCCCGCCCCCTTCCTCCCTCTCTCCCTCCTTCCTTCCCTCTCCTTTTCCCTCTAAAAATCAATAAAAACTTATCTTCAGAGAATTAAATTTTAAAAAATTAATCTATAATAATAAAAGTGTAATATGCTAATTAGACTGGACAGCCGAATGACCTTCCAGATGTCCTTCCGGATGAAGCCACAGTGGCGGGGGCTGAGGCAGAGGTGGTTAGGGGCAATCAGGCAGGCAGGCAGAGCGGGTAGGGGTGATCAGGCAAGCAAGTGGTTAGGAGCCAGCAGTCATGGATTGTGAGAGGGTGCAGGCTGGGTTGAGGGACACCCCTCCTCCTGCACATGAATTTCGTGCGCCAGGTCTCTAGTTTAAAATAAATCACAAACTTAAATGTAAAACAAAACTAAAATGTTTAGAGAAAATATTTGGGAACCTAGGCAAAGAATTCTTAAAAATTAACACACTAAAAGCAAAAATAATAAAATAGGTATTTTCAAAATTTAAAACTTATGTTTTGCAAAAGTCCCTATAAAGACAAAGAAAAAACACACTACAGACTAAAGTAATTATAAACCCCTATCTAACAAAGACCTTGCATCTGAAATATATACTTGTATAAGGAACTCTCAAAATTACAACAGTAAAAAGAAAATGGGCAAAAGACATTTTGCCAAAGGAGATGTACAGATGGTAAATATACACATGAAAAGATGCTCAACATCATTAGCCATTAGGAAAATGCAAGTTAAAACCACAATGAAATATCACTACATATCTACC
The DNA here is from genome assembly GCA_004026665.1 of Murina feae. Lineage (NCBI taxonomy): Eukaryota > Metazoa > Chordata > Mammalia > Chiroptera > Vespertilionidae > Murina > Murina feae. The sequence continues at coordinate 12,680 of PVJC01026127.1, forward strand.
AGAATAACTAAAATGAAAAATAGTGATAACACCAAATGTTGGTGAAGATACAGAGATCACTCAGACTGATGCTGGAAGTGTAAAATGGTATATGTATTCTGGAAAATTGTTTGGCAATTTCTTAAAAAACTAAACATGCAATTACCATTGTACTCTTGGGCATTTACTGCAGAGAAACAAAAAGTTTGTCCACACAAAAGCCTGTACATGAGTGTTCATAGCACGTTTATTTGTAATAGCAAAAAGCTGGAAATAACTCAGATATCCTTCAATAATGATTGATTAAACAAACTGGGTATATCCATATCACAAACACTACTCAACAACACAAAGAAACAAACTATTGGTGCATGCAACAACTCGGATGGATGAGAAGTCAACCCCAAAAGCTTATATACTGTATGATTCCACTTACATATTTTTGAAATGAGAGAATTTACAAATGAAGAATAAGTGATGGTTGCCAGGAGCTAGGAGCAGGGAGGAAGAGTAACTGCGGCTATAAAAGGCATCAGGAGGGATCCTGTGGTGGCTTTGCATCACTGTATCCAAGTCAAATTCTGGTCATAATGTCTAGTATAGTTTGTACAATGTTATCACTAAGGTAAAAAATATAAAGGACACAAATGGTCTCTTTGTATTAAAAGTTTAACTAAAAATACATTTATTGTATAACCATAAAATAAATGGAGGTTAGACTAGATCAGTGGTTTCAGGTCTTTAGCAGAGCACAGAAGGGGGGCCCAGGGAGAGCAAGAGACAAGCCAAGGGCATAGGGACCTCCATTTCCTGCTCTGCTCCCCTTTCCACCAGAGCACCTCTGCTTTAACCAGTTTAATATCAATCCTGAAGAACACTGTACTTGAAGAAGGAGTTCCTGGTTAGAAAGTGGTAATACCTGCAATGGCCTGAAAGTACTAAGGGCCTGTGGGGTCCATACATCCCTACAAAGAACAGGTTTCTACTTAGAACACAGAACTCTGGGGGCTTTACTGCTTCGCTGACCAAGTTGGTTGGGAGGGATAAAGGAATCTAACTCCTCTCGCCTTCCCAATCAGATGAACGATATGTGGTGCACTTAGAAGACCTCTGGTATCCCTATGTAATATGTCTACATGTAGAACTCAGGTCTGATTCAGAAACTACCAAGAGAACTGCCACTTCGGTAGTAGCAAAAGAGCTTGTCATCCTGTCTAACATAGAAAGGGCATGGCAAAAAACCCACAACGAACAGGATTATACTCCTTGGCAAACCGCAATTTGCTCACAAAGGGGCACAAATAACTAACTAAAACAGACAAGACACGCCATAATGACCAGAAAGGGAGGGCCCCTGGGGGTAGGAACTAGAAGCAGGCAGCACACAGTAAGGCAAAGGGTGGGCGGGCCTTATGATTAGAAGGCAGATCCCCTACCCTAGCTGTAAAGCCTCCGTTTCCATGGAGATGATTCCTAGTGATCAGATTTCCCCCCTTTGCTATTTCCTAAGAGCTTGGGCCCAGCACTAAGCACTCTGCTGACATCTCATTCAATTCATTCTCAGAACAGCTGAAATAGTACATTGTATCCCTCATTTTATAGTAATCAAAAAAACAAACACCCACACACATAAGACCTAGCAACAAATGTATTTTAAAAAATAAATAAACATTATTACCATTTCTCCCTCAGCATTGCTGAGGCAAGGAAATGCCCTAATGTGCATGAACAACTGAATACAGGCCTAGATTCTTACAAGTTTTGTCAATTTCTCTCCCAGTGGAATTCCAGAATGGAGAAGTCCAGGGAGACCACACTCCAAATGTCCTTCCCTTCTATCTTGTTAAGGGGTCTGGTGGGCTCATGGTGTGGGCAGCTCTCCCCAGGCCAGGCCTGCCTGGCCTCATCCCACTCCTTGGTTCCTTTGTCTACTATAGGGATTTTCAACCCTTTTCATCTCATGGCACACAAATGACTAAAATTCTGCAGCACACCAAAAAATATTTTTTTCGCTGAACTGACAAAAAAAAAAGGTATAGTTTTGATTCATTCATAAATGGTTATTGTGTTGACAGCTGTCGTGTTTTTTTTTTTACCCTCACCTGAGGATATGCTTTTATGATTAGAGAAAGGGAGAGAGGGAGGGAGGGAGAAAGAAACATCGATCGGTTGCCTCCCATGTGTGCCCCAACTGGGGATTGAAATCACAACCTAGGCCTGTGTCCTGACCAGGAATCGAACCCGCGACCCTTTGGTGTAGGGAAGATGCTCCAACTAACTGAGCCACACCAGCCAGGATGCTGCTCATTTTTTTATTTGACAATCTAAGGGAAAAGAGGTCAGTGTTGGCTCTGTGGGTAGCTGGGGAGAGCATGCTAGGCAGAGGGAAGACTCTGAAGAGGGAGGAGAAGCATGGCACAGGGGCAAGTGGCACAGGATGAGGCTGGAGGGCTTGGGCAAGAGGCTTTAGGCCTCATCAAGGATTTATTCTCTATCCTCAGAGAAATGAAAATTCACTGAAGTATTTTTCCCCAATTAAAAAATACTTAAAACTGTATCACTATACCATTTTAAGTGTACAGTTCAGTAGTGTTTAAGTACACTCACATTACTGTGCACCAACTCCCCAACCATGTTCAGTACTCGTCATCTTGCGACACTGAAACTCTACTCATTAAACAGTAGCTCCCTGTCCTGTCCTCTCCCAGCCCCTGGCAATGATTATATTACTTCCTGTGTCTATGAATCTGACTACTCTAGGTACCTGATATAAGTGGAATCATACAATATTGTTTGCTTATGATTGGCTTGTTCACTTAGCCTAAAGTCCTCAAGGTTCATGCTGAAACTCTCCTTCCTTTTTAAAAATGAGTAATATTCCATTGTATGTATATACCACATTTTGTTTACCCATTCATTCACCTGTCCTAGGGACCCATAGGTACTTATGTTGCTTCCACCTTTTGACTATTGTGAATAATGCTTCTGTGAACATAGATGTACAAATATATCTGTAAGATCCTGCTTTCAACTCTACCAAGTGTATCCCTGGAAGTGGAACTACTGGATCATACAGTAGTTTAATCTTTTGAGGAACCACTTTCTAGAGTGAGTGCATCATTTTACATTTTCACCAAGTGTATAAGGGTTCCAATTTCTCCCCATTATCACTAATACTTGTTATTTCCTGATTAAAAAAAAAAAGCAGCCATCCTAATGCGTGGGGGGTTTCACTGAAGGATTTCAAGCAAGAGTTTTTAAACATGGTTTGATCTATGTTTTAAAAAGGCGGGTCTGACTGCGTGTGGTAAATCGACGGAAAGGTGGTAAGCGGGAATGGAAGCTGGGCTCTCCTCACACGGAGGTTGTATGGAAGAGGGGAGCAGACAAGAGGGGTAGCCAGGACGATGGAGGTAAGTGGTGTGGAAGTCTGAGAGGAGCACAGAAGATTCAAAATGGTTATTGCTGATCAGATACAACTACATGCAACAGGGTTTCTAGGCAGTTCTGATGGCTGCCCATTTATAGTGATGCCAGGCTTCCTCCAAAACCCCACAGAGGTCAATGAAAATGGGGATGAAGTCCCTAAATGGAATAAAGTGGAAGTAAATGGGACAAACTATACAGGAAACATAATTTCATTAAACTGGAAAAACAAGCATTAACTAAGAACCTTTTGAACACAATAATCTTGACTTTATACATCCTCAGTGGGATACCCACAAAAGACAAAAGATGTGGGAAGAAATCATATTTGAAACTTTACTTAGCAGATTTGTTCTTGGGGGGTTCTGATGTAGCAGTTCAGAAACTGTTTGTGTATATTTTAGGATCAAACAAGTAAGTAAATATATTGGTGGTGCTGGGCACCAGAGTTCTCACCACGGAAGGGAGATAGATACAAGGATGGAATGAGAGAAGAGGAATCCCATGGAGTTAGATAAAAGGCAGAAGTATCAGCTTGAAATTTAAGACAAACAAACTTTAAGGAAAAAGCTGCCTACCTCTATTCTCCGAGAAGACCTAGAAGCAATGACATCCTCAGTCTTAATGAACATACTCAGAGTGAAGATTTTGGTTTTTAAATAATATTTCCTATAAACAGAAATCATGATTCCTTAGAAAAATGGCTAATTTCAAGGCAGGGGCAAGGCAAGTGCAAGATGAGATTAGAACATCTTGTGCCAGAAAGTATGAAAACACTCAAAGAAAGATGAGGACATATCAAAAGGACAAAGGAAGCAGCTTGAAGAGGTTCCTAGTGTCAACTCTGGAACAACTTGAGCATTCAGAGAATGACAGAAATGGACTATAACTCTGAAACAAACAAACAAACAAACAAACAAAAAGAACCAGTAAGTTTACACTGACATTTTAAAAATAAAGGGGACAAGAAGAATGGAAAACTTTTTAAAAAAATGCTAACTAATAAATGTAGAAAGAATAATAAAAAATTACTATTTTATAATTATCACAATAATAATAGATTCAGGCAAGAATCTTTGATAGATGCTAAAACCACTGGGTGAAAGACCAGTGGGAAGCAGATTAGTCTGTTAGTATAAATGCACTGATCACTTATGAAACAGTGATATTATTTAATGCCTTTATTATAGAGAAAACTGGAAGATAGTATCATAACCAAGCGATCAGCTGAACAAAATCAACGGAGACAGACATCACACGCCTGATGTGAAACACTGAGAACACAGCCTCACCCGCGCACAGCCTCACCCGCGCACAGCCTCACCCGCGCACAGCCTCACCCGTGTACAGTAGGATCCTTGAGTTACTTCGGAGATCCACAGCACAACATAATGTGATTTTCGCCATTAAGTCGGAACCCACCTACATAAGCACCTAAGTCACTCACATGAAGCACATACACAGCAGTAATGAAGTAAAACAGAAAAAAAATTTAAAAGATAACAATTCCTGACCTTTACTTGTGGTAAATAAATAATAAAAAGCAAAAAGCACCTATGTACATACGTCAAAATGACGGAGCTTTTTTTTGTTTTTATAAATAACTGGGAGATGGCGACGTAACCACGAAACGACCTACGTTGAGTCGACATAACCCGAGGACTGTCTGTACTGTTCTTGTGGAAAATGTTCAATCTACATCAAATGATGAGGAAACAATCTGATCAATCCAATTCTGAGGAAAAAATCTGAACATTCTACACAACAACTCACCTCAAGTCTTCAAAAATACCAATGCCACACACACAAAAAGTCTAAGAAACTGTCTAGGTTAAAGGTAATTAAAGAGACATGAAAATAAATACAATGTGTGACCTTGTTTGGACAAGGGAAAAAAACCCTCAAACCCCTTTTAGTTAGCTAAAAGGGACACTGCTGTGCTGACTGCAGAAATCTGAACATAAGCTATGTAGTAAATGATACTGATGTATCAATGTTACAGCTCCTGAGTGTGATGAACTGTATTAAGGTTATAGGAGCATGCCCTTTTAAGGAGACAAATGCTAAAATATTTAGGAGTTAAGGTCCATAAAGTCTGGAAATAATTCTCAGATGGTTTAAGAACAAAAAAAGCATCTAAAAATTAAGCAAATATGGAAAAATGTTAAAAACATTTGGTAAATCTAGTTGATGAGTATATGAGTGTTCACTGTAATATTTTTGCAATCATCTTTTCTGTAGGGTTGTAAATTTAAAAATGAATAATTAAGAGAATGAGAAGACAAGACTAGGAAAAAATATTTGCAAAACACATACTATATGATAAAGGACTGTTATCCAAAATATATAAAGAATTAAAACCCAACAATAAGAAAACAATTAAAAAATGGGCTGAAGACCGGAAGAGCCTCACCAAAGAATATATACAGATGGTAAATAAGCATATGAAAAGATGCTTAACATCATGTTAATGAGATACCACACACATCTATTAAAATGGCCAAAATCTGAACTACTAACACCAACAAATGCTGATAAGGATGTGAGACAATAGGAATTCTCATTCATTGCTGCTGGGAATGCAAAAAACAGCTCTGGAAGACAGTTTGGCAGTTTCTTATAAACCTAAACATACTCCAACACTACCAAGAGTGAACTCTAAAGTAAACTATGGAACTTGGGTGATAATGTGCATCAGTACAGGTTCATCCATTTAAAAAAATGCACCATCTTAGTGAGGAATGCAGACAGTGAAGGAGGCTGTGCACGTGTGTGCGTGCATTGTGGGGGAGGGGGGCGTGAGGAGGGTACACGATGTACATGGGAAGTCTGAACTGCTCTAAAAATAGTCTATTAAATAAATAAGTTGGGCCCTGGACGGTGTGCTCAGTAGTTAGAGTGTCTTTCCATGCACTGAATGGTTATAGGTTCTATTCCCGACCTGGTTAGGCAAATACCTAGGTGGTGGGTTCAATCCCCGATTGGGGTACATGCGTGAGGCAAATAATTGGTGCTTCTCTCTCACACCAATGTTCCTCTCTCTCTCTCCCTAGAATCAATGAAAAAGCATATCCTTTAGTGAAGATTAAAAAAAAAAATGTTGGGGGTGGAATGGAGACCTGATTAGGGACACTTTTTCTCAGGAGCCTACACTAATCGACCCCCTCGGCCCAGCCTCATCTCTACTCCGTAGCCACTAGAGCACTTGTGGATTTTGATCCATGATTTTATTTCACGTGACATTTCCCATGAGTCTTCTCTTCAAATAAATTAAAAACAGGAAGAGAGAACTGAGAAGTGACTGTGCCCAGGAGTGAAAGATCCTTCTTTTAACCTCCCTTAATTCTCTGGATATTTCCTTATATCTGGCCACTGGTGCGCTCGCGCGCTCTCTCTCTCTCTCTCTCTCCTCTCTCCCCTCCCCCCCTTCCCCCCCCCCTTCTCTCTCTCTCTCTCTCTCTCTCTCTCTCTCTCTCTGTCTCTCTTTCTCCTCCCCCCCTTCTACGTTCCCCAGGGAAAGCTATCACTTAAAAGTACCTGTGGAAGTCAAGCAAATTTTCTGAATCGATATAATCATCCAAGTTGAGGGTCAAATCTGACACTTGCTGTGAGCCATATTCCTAGAAAAATAAAAATAAAAAGTGAGAGATGGATTATTTCTAGGCTAAAGAAACATGTATGTGCACAAAGAGACATAGTTAAGGACTGTTTGTAATACAGGAAATACCCTTCTAATGCTTGGGGACTTCTCTGATTTAGAAATACCATTTTTTTGAGGCAGAGTCCAGAAAACCTACTTCCTAGCCTCTTTTGCAGCCTGGGCACAAGCATACATACAAGCGAGGAGCCAAAAGATGCACAACTTCGACATGGAGGTGGGCAACATGGGGAAGCAGGCTGAGCAAGAGACAGACATCTTACTAAGGGTGACATCTTACATCATCCAGCATCAGTGCCTCATGAGAAGAAGCACCAGGCCAGGCAGTAATGGCCAGTCCCTAACATCCTTGTGGTGGTCATGGCAGTGGTTTCAACGGCATGGTTTGGGGCACTGTCCTGGAGCCCAGATTGGAACCTGTTTCCTAGCCCTTCCAATAATTCAAGGAACTATCCCAATTCTTCCACAAACCCAATCTGTTTAAACTAACCTGAAGGGATTTTGTTGTTTGAAACTAAGAACCTTGTCTGATACAAGATCTAAGTGTTCATCAAAAGGATAAATAATGGTATTATGGAATACGGCATAGTAAATTGATGAATAGGTATATCTAGTAGCATTTGCATTCCTACGTAAAGACCTCCAAAATATACTTTTCCATGAACATACACAATCAGAACAAAAAGAAAATCACTGCCCTCATGGTGCTCACTGTGCAGTGATAGAATACAAACATTAAGCCAAACCATGAGTAAGTACATGAGTACACACTGTGGTACCAGGCAGGAAAATGAAATGATGAAGTAGGGAAGTCCTTTAGATTTTTCTGGCAGGTGAGAGGAGGTAGTCAGGACTGAGCTTTCTGAGGAAGTGAACTAAGAGAGGGTGTAGGCCTGGCCAAAGAAAGGATGAAGAGTGTGTATGCATGTGAGGCACTCACAGGGGGAAGAGCTCCCAGCACAGGAAACAAGAGATGTAAAGGCTCCAAGGCAGCAAGAAGAGAAGCTTAGCGAAAGGACTAAAACATCCCCCAGGGGCTATGGTTTTTCCTCCCAAGTTGTCACTGAATGGATTATCTTAATTTACTTAACCATTCCCCTGTGATGGAAAGCCCTCCTCACTACCACCCAGTACCAGTGGTGAAAATCTCTGCGCACAAAGCTTTTCTATCTTTAGGGTTCTTGCCTCAGGATAAAGATCCAGAAGTAGGATCAATGGGTAAAGGCTTCACAAATATTCAGGGCTCTTTATCCATACAGTTAAATGGGTTTCACCACATCTACTCTCATCACCAGGCCCCTCCTTGCCTCAGACACTCACCAGCACATTGATGATCATGCTCTTCTCCACAGTGACAGCCTTCACAAGGAGCTTTCTGGACCCCTCCTTCGACTCATACCGGAGGACGTACAGGTCTTTATTGTTGTTCCATCCGACAGGCAGAAGTTCTGATTTCTTATCACTGGGATCCGGCTGAGAAGACACCAGGGTTGAGAGGAGGAAGGTTACAACCTCAGAACACAGCTATGAAGGATTTATAATCTAATCACATCGCCTGCTTCACAGACGAGGGCATAGGGGTCAGGAGAAAGAAATGTCCAAGGCCCCCCCCAAGTCCGAGCTCTGGGACCCAGGGCTCTGGGCTCGCACGCCTGCTCCTCTCTCATCTCTGACTGCTCTGTCACACGGCACTGGAACCTGTCAAGAATCTGGCTTGCTTCAATAATCTCCTCGCCATCCCTCTGCCAAGAATAAGGCTAACCATTTCAAGGAAATCTGTGAAATTCTAAGGTAGTGTTTTTAAAAGTTTGGAACATGGGCCATCTACAATAGGATCACTAAAGTGTTGACCAAAATACAGATTCTAATGTACCTCCCTCCAGATTACTGTAGTGGCTTAACAAAAATTATGAACAATTTCATACACATATGAAATATAGCATATATACAGGATAAAAAAGAATTATAAAATGGACACCTATGTACCTGCCACCAGCTTAAGAGATAGCATGTCACCAATACTGCTAATGCCTTGAGTAGTGTGCCCCCAATGAAGCTCTCTTCCCCCTCACGGGTTATTACTACTCTGTATTTCTAGAAACTTCTTTATTTTCCTTATAGTTGTATTACTATGCACATAACCCTAGAAATAAAATTTTCAAATGTTTTTAAATTTTACATAGATTGTATCCATTTATCACTTGCCTTTTTCACTCAATGGCTTTTTGAGATTCATCCATGTCAATGCATTTCACTATAGTTGATTCACTATATAGCATTCCATTGCTCTACAGTTCATGGCTATATAGCATACCATTGTATGAATATCATACAAGTTACACTTTCACTTGTTGGTAGGTATTTGGAGTGTGTACAGTTTATCCGTTTAGCAATTATAAAGTCTGTTATAAACATTCCTGTACACATCTCCTACCACACATGTGGATAAATTTCCATATAGTACGTCTGGGGAAGGACTTTTAATTTATAAGATAAAGTGTAATTGTATCCCAAAGAGGTACTGACTTATAATCCCATCAGCATAAGAGTTCCTGTTGCTCCATGTGGTAAGCAACATCGCTAATGTCTAATTTAAATATTTTTGCCAACCTGGTTGGGTGAAAAAAATGCATCACTGAGAGTTGTGATGTCTTCCCCTTTTTTTTTTTTAAGCAACCCTAGGACTTTTCTTTTATACACTAGACTTTGAAAAACAGTTCTCAAACTATTTCTACAGTAAGAACTAATGTAGTGACTTCCAGGTGGGGAAAGATTTCTTAAACAAAATTGACAAAAGAAAAATAGTGCTGCCTTTGAGACTATTCATAATTTAAAGCTTCTCTTCAACAACAGACACTACAAATAGGCAGCCACAAGTCAGGATGAGGTATCTGCCCTGGCTACAATGAAAAGAATTAATAATTAGCACATAAAGGGAATGCTTGGGAATGAACAAAGTTGTGAACCCACTGCAGAAACTGGCAAAAAATAAGAGCAGCTAACAGTGTATAAACAGTTGTTTACTAGCACTTAGAGAAGCACAGGCTGAAATAATGAGATACCAGCTTACACCCATCAGATTGGTTATTATCCATATTTCTGAATAAGGTATATGAATAAGGTATATCTAGTAGCATATGCATTCCTATGTAAAGACCTCCAAAACATACTTTTTCATGAACACACACAATCAGAACAAAAAGAAAATCACTGCCCTCATGGTGCTCACTGTCCAGTGATAGAAAGGCGTTTCTGTCAGGTGTTTGTGTGGGTGTGGGGAGAATAGGACCCCCCAGACACTGCTTTCTGGTGGCCACTCTTACAACCACTTGGGAGGGCAATCTGGTAGTATTCAGCGCAGTGAGGTGAGCTGACACACCATGACCTCCACTCCTGGAAGAAACCTTGTGCACAGAGGACAAGGTGATTTTCATCACCAAAGTGGAGGGGAAATAAGACATATCCTCACAGAGGAGCATGATATTGCAGCGAGAAGGAACAAACTAGATCTAATTGTAGCATTACAGGTAAAAGTAAAAATCTATACTAATAATCTTCTATAATAAAAGAGAAACATGCAAATTTGACCGTTACCACCAGCCAATCAGAGAGGCTGTATGCAAATTAACCCAGCCAAGATGGAGGCCAACAGCCATGGAACTAGAACAAACTGTTGCAACTGCCTGCCTAGGCTGGCTGAGCCTCTGCTCACAGCCATGCCCACCAGCCAATCAGAGTGGCTGTATGCAAATTAACCCAGCCAAGATGGAGGCTGGCAGGGCAGCTCTGCACTGGGAGCCTCCACGGCCGGCCGGCATAGCTGTGCCAGGTGTGTCAGCTCAGTGGGAGGTGGGGTCTGGCCTGGGGCCTCCTCGGGGTGTCCAGGAGCAGCTGTCCTGGGTCTGCTGCCTAGCTCCGCCCCCAGGAGCCTCCGAGGAGTATCCAAGAGCGCCTGTCCCGGATCCACTGCCTGGCTCCACCCCCTGGGGGCCTCCCCGGGGCATGCAGGAGCACAGGGCCTCTGTAGGGTGTGCAGGAGCAGCCGTCCTGGGTCTGCTGCCTGGCTTTGCCCCCCGGGGGCCTCTGCGGGACATCCAGGAATGCCTGTCCTGGGTCCACTGCCTGGCTCTGCCCTGGGGGCCTCCACAGGGTGTCCAGGAACACCTGTCCAGGGTCCGCTACCTTCATCCGCCCCCCAGGGGCCTCCACAGAGCGTGCGGGAGCGTCTGCTGCACAGTGCGGAGAATCCGAAGCCAGTTCACTGCCCAGCTCCACCCTGGGTGTGTTTGCTCAGCAGCAGGGCCCCACCGAGGGATCCTGCACCAGCGTCCGCCCCTGGCTTGCCACCCAACTCTGCGCCAGGTGTGTCCCCTCAGCGGTGTGGGCCCACCAGGCGTGTGCGATCATGGGCCCTCCGGTGGGAAACGTCCAGGCTTGCACTAATGGCTCTCAGCCCCTCACCAAGGGCACAGGCCGG
>PVJC01026128.1:0-14194 GCA_004026665.1 Murina feae
CCAGCAAAGCTATCGTTCAGAATTGAGGGTCGGATAAAGAGCTTCACAGACAAGAAAAAGCTAAAAGAGTTCATCACCACCCAACCAGTATTATATGAAATGCTGAAAGGTATCCTTTGAGAAGAGGAAGAAGAAAAAGGAAAGTAAAAATTATGAACAACAAATATATATCAACGAGTGAATCTAAGAATCAAGTGAACAAAAAATCTGATGAACAGAATAAACTGGTGAATAGAATAGAATCAGAGGCATAGAATGGAGTGGATGGACAATTTTCGGGGGTTAAGGGTGTTGGGGGTGTGTGAAGAGACTGGACAATAATTGTACACCCATGGATGAGGACAGTGGGGGGGCAAGGACAGAAGTTGGGGTGGGAAATGGGAGGAGGGGAGCTATGGGGGAAAAAAGAGGAACAATTGTAATAATCTGAACAATAAAGATAAATTAAAAAAATAAATAAATATGAAAAGCAATCTCTTGAGAGCTTTGTGTGGGAACCGTGCAATTTAAATATTCTTGTGCTGGAGAGGCTATCTTTTTCAAATTCTTTCTGGCTTCTAGCCCTGAAGAATGCAGCCTTATTCCAGAGGGACAGGGGAGAAATCAAGAGACGTAGCCCTGGCCCGTGGTGCTCAGTGGTTAAAGTGTCCGCCCCTACACTGAAGGGTCTTCAGTTTGATTCCCAGTCAAAGGCATGTTCTAGGGTTTCAGGCCCAGTCCCAGCCTCGGGTCAGGGCAAGTATTGGAGGCAACCAATCGATGTGTCTCTCTCCTATTGATGTCTCTATCTCTGTCTGTCTCTCACTGTCTCCCTCCCTTCCTCCCTTTTTCCCTTCCAATCTCTCTAAAAATCAATGGAAAAAATATCCTTGGGTGCCCAGCCAATGTACTTAGTGGATGATCTTGACCTATGAACGGCCTCCATCCCTCCATTCTCATCATTGATGTTTCTATCTCTCCCTCTACCTTCCTCTTGGAAATCAATAGGGATATATATACACACCCTTGGGTGAGGATTAACAACGACAACAAAATCAAAGTCCTAGTTCAATATCTACTGCGAAAATGCTTTGTTATCTTGGCTGAGTTATTTTTCTCTCCCTCTACATTTCAGTAACGTGATGGAGTTGAACTGAGGGTGAATGTAAACTTTATCATTTTTTCCCCCCACTGCAGTGTCCTATCAAATGTAATTTCACGTAACTCCTGTACACAATATAGATTATCACTCTGTTTTGTTAGATGCTTTATGAATTTTAAATTATCATTAATTAAGAAGTTAGGCAATGAGAACAGAAGCCATGTGAGTACTCTTAAACAATTGAGATAGGAGTTGTGTCAGTTTCCTAGGGCCACTGTAGCAAACTACCACAAACTGGTGGCTTTAAACAACAGAAATGTATTCTCCACTGACCTGGAGGCTAGAAGCCCCAAATCAGGGGTTGGCAGGGCCCTTCTCCCAGTTCTAAGGGAGAAGATGCCTCGCCTCTCCCAGTGGCTGGTAGCTCCAGGCATTCCTTGGCTTATGGCAACACAACCCCACAACTCCAATTTCTGCCTCATTTTCTCATGGCCATCTTCCCTTAGTGTTTTTTTTTTGTGTGTGTGTGTGTGTGTGTGTCTTCACACAGTAACCTCCTCCCCATGTCTCTATTTTCTCTCTTTCTCCCCCCCCCATCCCGCAACCCCCCCACCACCCAGTCTCTCCAAAAAGCATGTTATTGTTTCATTTGGTCTGATGCATGGGAGAGGGCTCCAGGTGGTTAAAAGAATGGCTAGCAGTTTCGGGAAGAGGCTCAGGTAAAAGCCAGTCACCAGGGGATGCAGGGGGGCCTCTGAAAGGTCTCTGGGCTCCAGAGGCTCCTAGCATGCTTGAGGGTGAGCCTTTGGAAGAGATACTCGCCCAGCCCAGCCTGGGCCGGCAGCCTGCGGAGGTGAGTCAGGTGTCGCCCATCTTCTTGATGAGTTTCACTCACCTCCTCACCCGGAAGTGGTTCTGCAGGAGTCACAGGATGAGGGTCTGCTCGGGCAGAACCCAGGGCCTGCAGCTCCAAAAGGGCCTGGTTCAGGCTCCTCTCCAAGGCCAGGGCGGCTTCCATGGCCCTGAGTTTTGCCCACTCATCCTGGGAGGCCTCAGCGCGTCCTGGAAGAGAAGGCGGCCGCAGCGCTGGTTTTGCAGCTTTGGGAGATGCTCAACGCCCTGGAGCTTCTTCTCCACCAACTCACGGAAGAAGCGGCCCAGGCCCTCGAGAGCCACATCATCAGGTCGAAGTAGAAGCCCAGAGAGAGGTAGGTGCGGGAGGCCCGCAGGTGCAGGCTGGCCAGGCGGGTGGCCGTAGCCTCCACCTCAGTGGAATAATTCTGGGAAATTTGGGGGCTCATGGTTGTTGGGCAATAAGTAGAAAAAAACAAACCGGTGTGTTGGCTGGTCCCGGAGGTGGTTCTGAAGGTGGTGGCTGGATGAGACGCTGGAGAGTAGCCAGAGGCTGGAAGAAGGGGCATCCCTGGGTCTGTTTTGTCCAAACACTGTTGACGCAAGAGACAGATGCAGGACCTCTGAGGGCCTGTGTTTTTTTTATGAGTATCACCCATCTTAGTTTAGTACTGCCGCGTCTTAACTTGAAGATTCCTGGTTTTTAAATAAGATTACATCTGTTTGTTTGTTTTTAAAACAAGAAACACCTTTATTACATGAGTTAAGATAGGAGGGCCTTGATTTTCCTCACCTGGAACTCCAGCATATAGCCATGTGCGTGGCCACACGGGTTTGGTCTTGGAGCGAGGGTTGCCAAGAAGCTTGCTTGATGCTCTCTAGCTAGAAGACCGCAGATGCTGGCATTCTCTTTCTTTTCATCGTATTTCGTCTGAATTTTCTTTCATCATTTATTTTTGGTTTAAACTCTCTTTTTCCTCAGGAGTCAGGTTGGCCCCCTTGTGGCCCAGGGCGATGTGTGGTGGGACTCGTCCCACTGTCTGTACAGTGTGTTGTCAATGAGCACCATCCATCTCTTTACTAGGGTCTTGGTGGGTACCAGTTGTTGGATGCATCGTGGATAGCATCAGTAATCCTTGTTTTGTGCCTACAACACTCAGCCCCAGGAGAAGTTGCTCATATCCAGCCTCAAGGCTCGGTGCTTTTTGCTTCCCTGCACTTGTACTGTGTGTACGCGGCTGGGGCCAGTCTTAGTGCTGGCAGCTGGGCATCCCAGCTCAGATGATTGCTTCTTGCGATGGGGCTTTCTCTTGCTCCTGGTCTTGCACACATGTGCCAGTTGTCCCAAGAGATGCCCATGGCTCAGCGCCCTCTGGAAAGAGCTGAATAAGATCACATTTATAGGTCCTGGGTGTTAGGATTTCAACATATCATTTGGGGAGTGAAATTCAACAGTAAGACTTATAGATGACTATTGCAGTGCCCTGTTAAATCAGTACCTAATTTATTTCTCTATTTTGTTTGGAGGCACCATATGAAGAGAAATCTTGGTCCACACTTATAAGAAGTCATCTATAATAATAAAAGCATAATATGCTAATTAAACTGGACAGACTAACAACCTTCCGGACGTCATTCCAGACATCCTCCTGGACGAAGCTGCCATGGCTGGGGCCAAGGCAGAGGCAGTTAGGGGCGATTAGGCAGGTAGGTGAGCAGTTAGGGGTGATGAGACAGGCAGGTAGAGTGATTAGGCGTGATCAGGCAGGCAGGTAGGCCATCAATTAGCCAGTGGTCCCGGATTGCAAGAGGGATATCCGACTGCCAGTTTAGGCCTGATCCCTATGGGTCTCGGATTATGAAAGGGTGCAGGCCAGGATGAGGGACCCTCCCCCCTCTCGTGCACAAATTTTATGCACCGGGCTGATAGTAAAATGTAATTAAAAACTTTTTAGAACATGTCATCTTGCAATCTCAACCTCAACACCTTCCATTAAATTATGAGGTTTGAAAGAGCCACATTAGGAAATTTACTTTTCCATGTTATATTACTGAGAATATCCTAAAAAACACTCTCCTCCCTTACTAGAGAGTGTTTACTTTAAAAATAAATGTTTTTATTGATTTCAGAGAGAGATAGGGAGAGGGAAAGAGAGATAGAAACATCCATCTATGAGAGAGAAACATCTATTGGCTGCTTCCTACACACCCCCTGCTGGGAATCAAGCCTGAAACCCCAGGCATGTGCTTTGACTGGGAATCGAACGGGCTACCTCTTGGTACATGGAAACGCTGCTCAACCAACGGAGTCATACCAGCCAGGCGAGAAGGTTCACCTTTTAAAAGGCTTTAATAAGTGGCCTCCTGGAGATCTGAAATCACCATTATATTGGGCTGACAATGTGTTTTTAAATGTCGCAATACCCTGAATTATTCAGTGGTGTCATTTGAAAACATCTTTTTAGTGGTGTATTCTATCTGGCATTCCCTCAAAATTCCAAATGAGTTAAAATAAGTGTTATTTTGTATTTGGAATCTAAACTTGCTTTCAGTTTTGTTGCTGTCACTTTCTTTGCTTTTCTGCGCAGTAACATGGGGGACTGGGAACTGTCATAATGAGCCCCTTAAGCTGGTTCAAATAGCATGAAGATACTCCAGCTGGTACAACTAATGTACAGTTGAGAGATGTTTAATTAAGGGAGTTTTCTTTAAAAAGTTATTTATATTTTTATTTGACATATCTGTTCTAGGACCTTGTCTTGAAACGACTAAAATCTTCAATGTAAACATGTATTTTCTGAAATGCACTGCCCTTGTCATGAAAAGAACTCTGAAGTCCCCAGTTTAAAGACTAAGCCTTAATACATTTGACAACTTTTATGACTTCATTCAACCTCTTTCAAAATGTTGCATAGATAACTATTTAACACAGGTATAATGACCACACACATATTTCAGCAACTGCTTTCATCTGAACAACTCATATCATCAGAATAGACATGGCTATATCTTGTGCAAAGTTATTCAATGGTATAATTATAATCTAAACTATAAATTAATTTTTTTCTCCAGTTTTGTTTTATCCAATAAATCTTTTTTGGGGTCATTTGTGTGATTCTGTAGGAAAACAAGCAAAACATTGGTATCAGCAAATGGACATTTTCACTCAGCTGAATCATAAAACCTAAGCTTTAAAGGAATTCATATACATATATTTTAAATTCTCACCTGAGGATATTTTCCCCATTGATCTTTAGAGAGAGTGATAGGGAGGGAAGAAGGTGAGAAGAAGAGACACACACACACACACACAGAGAGAGAGAGAGAGAGAGAGAGAGAGAGAGAGAGAGAGAGAGAGAGAGAGAAACATGGATGCGAGAGAGACACATCTACCAGTTGCCTCCCACATGGCCCTGATCAGGGCCAGGGATCCAACCAGGCATGTTCCCCTGACAGAGTGTTGAAACCGAGACCCTTCAGTCCTCAGGTCAGTGCTGTAACCACTGTGAAACACTGGCCAGGGCCAGATGTGTATTTTGAATGTGTATTTTGGGGTTTGAACAGGGATGCTAACCAGTGTGTATGGGCCCCCAAGCATATTTGGTAATATGTAGGGGTGTGTTTGGTTGTCTCAAGCCCTAAGGGTACAGTACAGCTGGCACTTGGTTTCTGTGAGCCAGTGATGCTAAGCCACCCGCACCTGTCTCGCCTTGAAGGCCAGCAGAAAAGAAGGGTGCTTATGCTTTTGTAAATGTCTGTTTACCTATTACAGCCCAGACTTGAGTAAGCTTTTTCTGATGGAATTTGTCTTTTCCTCACTTTGGATGGTCCTATTCAGGAGCTGTCCTTGTCAGATTTAAATTTTGTTCACATAAACTTTTTTTGATGAAACTAAGTAGTTGAATTAGGCAGGAACATCTCAATCCATTGATGTTTCTCTCTCATATCGATGTTTCTCTTTCCTCACTCTAAAAAATAAATAAAATAAATAAGTAAATAAGAAATAAAGTTTCCCTTTCATAAAAAAAAAGCTTTTATGTGAAACTTATGGGCAGTTGCTTTCATTTCATATGTTGATGCCATCGTGGTGTGGTTAAATATTAACTGAATATCACTTAGTGCCAAATTGGCACTTTTCATCATGAGGCAATCTTATTTTACTGATTATATTTTCTCAAATTTAATTTTTATTTATTTTTTTAACATTTTATTTTTTTTAATATGTTTTTATTGATATCAGAGAGAAAAGAAGAGGGAGAGAGATAGAAACATCAATGATTAGAGAGAATCATTGACTGGCTGCCTCCTGCACACTCCCACTGGGGATCGAACCTGCAACCTGGGCAAATGCCCTTAACTAGAATCGAACCCGGGATCCTTCAATTCACAGGCAAGTCTGCTCCCCCAAATAACTTTATGGGAGAGGCCATGTGCAAGTCTGAATTAAAAAACGAACAAACAAAAAACTGGTGCAGAATTACTACCTATGAAGTGTATTACATGTATGCTAGAGATGGCTAAAAAGCTATCATTCAAGGTCTGCTGCATACAAATGAAGAAGCCTGATGGGAAGGTAACACAGTGGTGGGCTCCAGTGTGTTCAAAGTTGGTATTTTTTTAACAACATTAAAAAATAGTTAAATTCTGCCCTAGCTGGTTTGATTCAGTAGATAGAGCATCAAGCTGTGGCCTGAAGGGCTCCGGGTTTGATTCCAGTCAAGGGCACATGCCAGGGTTGCAGGCTCTTTGCCCAGTAGGGGTCGTGCAGGAGGCAGCCAGTCAATGATTCTCTCTCATCATTAATGTTTTTCTCTCTCCCCTTTCCCTTCCTCTCTGAAATCAATAAAAATATATTTTGAAAAATAGTTAAATTCTATAGTGACTGACTTCAGACCAGCCTGAGCTCTCAGCATACGGTATTCAGCTTGATCCAGTTAGTTTCATCCTTTTCTTTTTTCTTAGTCTAATCTTTTATTTTTTAAAAATATGTTTTTATTGATTTCAGAGAGGAAGGGAGAGGGAGAGAGAGGTAGAAACATCAATGATGAGAGAGAATCATTGATCGGCCGCCTCCTGCACATCTCCCACTGGGGATGGAGCCCTAGCCAGGAACTGAACTGTGACCTCCTAGTTCATAGATCAATGCTCAACCATGCCAGCCAGGCAAAAAAGGCGGGGGTGGCGGGTGGGGGGGGAGGGGTGTGGTGATATGAAGTAACTTATACTCTGCTAACTTAGTGAACTATTTTATAATGATTAGAAATGATAGTATAAAGACTGTGCCTGTATGTATGGATTTTAAGTACATTTTTTGAATATATTTTATTGATTTTTTACAGAGAGGAAGGGAGAGGGATAGTTAGAAACATTGATGAGAGAGAAACATTGATCAGCTGCCTCTTGCACACCCCCTACTGGGGATGTACCTGCAACCAAGGTACATGCCCTTGGACAGAATCGAACCTGGGACCCTTCAGTCCGCAGGCCGATGCTCTATCCACCAAGCAAACCAGCTAGGGCATTAAGTAAAATCTTTAAAAGAATTTTTTATCAATAAAGATTAAGCTTATGTAAAAACAATATCTACATTTTGAAAAGATCATAAAATGTAAACAAAACATACAAGAGTTGGTTATCAGTACAATTTTTAAAAAGAAATTTTAATGATAAAACTGTCATGAAAAATATGTTATTTTGATATTAATTCATGTTTTAAATAATGTAATTTGAAGGAGACGTTTTCTTCCTGATCAGAATAAACAGGTATGATGTCAATAGATATGATAGTGTTTTAAATAGCTGTCTAAATTGTTTTAACAAAACTTAAAATGCTTTTATCTAATTCTTTCCTCTTTTGTTTAACCCATACATATTTCAGAGAGAAGTTCATCCAAACATCAGATTAATCTTTTAATTCATAAGAATGCTGATCTGGAAAATTGAGTGTGCTGTGCCTAAATATCTTGTTTATTAGACATTCAGTATTCATTTTCATGTTTTGCTAAGAAAAATCACTATTAAACTTCCCATGACTGTAGTTGGGAAACTATGCCCTCTTTTCATAGTGATAAACATGTCGTGAAACCCTCTAAAGGCACAATGTCCTGGTTCAAGTTCAATGAATTTTTATGAAGATAAAAGGGATAGGGAGGATTATGTAAGAAGATCTCACATGAAAAGAGATTCTAAGATCCCGAAATCAAGAAAAAAAAATTCTAGGAATTTACATAAACTCAGTGTGGTGATTTGGTAATATGGCAACATGGTAATGTTTAACTTGCAAAGCTGTAATATATATATATTATATATATTGTAATATGTTATAATAAATGTATATTATAATGTATAACTTGCAAAGCTCTAATATATATATATATATCTTATATATATCTTTGATTAATAAAAAAGGGAGAACAATAATTACTCCAATTAAAAAATAAATCTAAAACACAACTCATGAAAGCCTGTGAAGAATGAAGGAAGTGGTCTTCTAAGACCATTTAAAGAGATGAAATGAGACTTAATTTGGCTTAATTAGCAATTAACACCAAATATTTACTGCTTGGCAAGAGACCAAGGCAAAACATGCAATTTGTTAAAAGCCTGTAGTCCTTTTACTTTGGTGCAAATAATCTTAACTAATAAAAGCGTAATATTAAAATTAACCGTTTCTTCGGGACGGCCTAAGCCACGCCCACCAGCCAATTAGGGTGACTGTATGCAAATTAGCCTAGCCAAGATAGCCGAGGCTGCAGCCCCGGGCTCCGCCATCTTGGGAGCCTGGGTCCTGGGAAGGCATCTGGCGCCCTGGGCCGGCCGATGCCTTCCCAGGCGGAGAAGCATTCCAGGGGAAGCGAGGACCAGCCGGCGGGACCCCGCGGCCCCCTGCTGGGAGGCCGGTCGGGTGGCCAGCGCCACCGGAACGGCCTCCCAGGCAGAGAAGCCTTCTGGGGGAAGCGGGGACCAGCCGGCAGGACCCGAAGCCCCCTCCTGGGAAGCCTATGGGGTGGCCAGCGCCACCTGATGGGCTTCCCAGGCGGAGAAGCCTGGGAGGTGGGGGGACAGGACCAACCAGGGGACCCCATGCCCCCTCCTGGGAAGCCTATGGGGTGGTCAGCGCCAGCCCATCGCTTCCCAGGTGGATGGCCCAGAGCGTCAGTGAGAGCTGTGGCCAGCCTGAAAACTGCCCTTAGCCCCTCATCCAGACTTGCCACACCCCCTGGGGTGAGGGTCTCCACTGGGGAGCTTGACCAGCCTGCAAACACATTGGCCCCTCACCCAGCCTGGCCAGGCAAACCAGCAGGTGGACATCCCCAGAAGGGTCCCAAACTGTGAGAGGGCACAGACCAGGCTGAGGAAACACCCCTCCCCCCCCCGCTGTCCCAGTGCACAAATTTTTGTGCACCGGGCCCCTAGTCCTATATAATAAAAGCCTAATATGCAAATCAACTGAATGATGGAATGACCAGTTGGTGGGGGGCAGGGCAGGCACCAGGCCAGCCAAGGTGAGTGCCAGCAGACAGAAGGAGGGGACAGCAATTGGGTGGCATGGGACCAGTGGCGGAGGTGGAGGGGCAATTGGGGAGCGGGGCTGGAGCTGCCCCCTGGTGGCCTGTGCACTCACACAGGGATGTTTGCAAGGAGCGGACCTAAGTCATCAATTGGACATCCCCTGAGGGCTCCCGGACTGCAAGAGGGCACAGGCTGGTCTGAGGGCTCCCCCCCCCCCCAATCCCGAGTGCACGAATTTTAGAGAGAGGAAGGGAGAGAGAGAGAAACATGAATGCTCCCAGACAGGAGATCAAACCTGCAACTTATGGATGTGCCCTGATTGCGAGTCGAACCTGCAACCCTTTCTTTTGGACGAATGGGATGACACTCCAACCACCTGAGCCATCCAGCCAGGGCCAGATATCATTCTTTTAAACATTTTAATTTCCCCCTATATTTTAATGCTTTGGTAATATTTAGCAAGTCAGTCGAATACTTGTATAATATGGCCCATGGTGTCATTTAAACTGAAAATATAGAATTGTGTTAAGTTTAAGAACTTGCAACTGTATGACAATGAAAAGGTTATATTTTCCTCCTTTTGAAAAAATTGATTTCAGAGAGGAAGGGAGAGAGGAAAAGAGAGACAGAAACAACAATGACAAGAGAGAAGCATTGATAGGCTGCCTCCTGTGCCCCCCCCCCCCACTGGGGATCAAGCCCGCCACCAGGGCATGTGCCCTTGATGGGAATGGGACCTGGGACCCTTCAGTCCCCAAGTCAAAGCTCTATCCACTGAGCCAAACTGGTCAGGGCTCCTCCAAAGTTTTTAATGTGTATTCACTTAAAAAAGACAATTCAGTTGAAAAGACTAGAAATTCTTGGTGTGTGCTTCCAAAGAATAGAATGATTGTCAGAAAAATCAAAGGTGAGGACATGGAATCATGTTTGTAACCCTGCTTGAGAGTTAATCATTGGAAAGTTCTGAGGAAAAGAGGGTAAGAGAATGCGTTTGTAGAGACCTCCTTGTTGGGTAGCTTTAGTTTGACTTGCCACTCACAGTAGAGCTGTTTTAAGACCTCGCTTCCACGCACATCCTCCTCACCTAGAACAGCAACATATGGTCTCCAGATCTTGCCACCTGAAGAATGACTATGAACAACAGCCAGATCTTTCCTGTTCTTTACAGAAAAAAATTTTTAGATGAACATTTTTTTCTCCTCCATTAACCTTTTCTCTTCTGAAGTTCTATATGAAGAGAGACATTCTCTAAATCATTCATCTGAATAAATGTATCATTTCTATCACATGGTCATAGAAATGTCTTCTCAGAAACACTACATCCACTTCTAAGATGTTGCTGCCCTGCTTCTTTTCAAAAGGATAAAATATTTAATGAAACAAACCAACAAAAGAATAAAACAGGATTTTATATTATGTTCAAGAGTAATTCTGAAATGTGGCTGTGATTTAGGGTCCACAGGTCTGTGGCATGATCTTGCTTTAAGGCCTCACCAGACTGACAAGGTAGGGGAGTGGGTTCTAGAATGGTCTCTTCACGAACTCGCAGTGTGGCCTGGAGTGTGCTCTCCTGGAGTGAAGAACACATTGATGATCTTTACAGTGTTCCTAGTCATGTGACCTAACTTCACTTTCTACATTATCATCATATCTATGTGCCTATTCTTGCCACCTGAGAATTATTTCAGGTATTTATTGCTGCATAACAAACCACCTCAAAACTTAGTGGCTTAAAATAACAAACATTTTTGCCCTGGCCAATTTGGCTCAGTGGATGGAGCGTCGGCCTGCGGATTGAAGGGTCCCGGGTTCAATTCTGGTTAAGGGCACATGCCTAGGTTTTGGGCTTAGTCCCCAATAGGGGGTGTGCAGAAGGCAGCCAATGATTCTCTCTTATCATTGACTAGGAGCCCGGTGCACAAAATTCGTGCATGGAGGGGGGGGTTCCTCAGCCCAGCCTGCCCCCTCTCACATATTGGGAGCCCTCAGGGGGTGTCCTACTGATGGCTTAGGCCTGCTCCCTGCTCCCCTTGGGGAGTGGGCCTAAGCCACAGTCTGGCCTCCCTTTTTGGGAGACAACCAGGCTAATCAGGGGAAGCCACAGTCCCATCACCCCGCTGCTGCAGCCACTGCCAGTCTCCGCAGCCACCAAGGTGTTTTCATCAACACGGACTCCAGTCCCTTCACCATGAAAAAATGACAACTTTCTTTAGGCATTTTCAAGATCTGTCTTTCATAGGATATGACATTTTCTTTTTTTTTTATCCTTACCTGAGGATATGTTTCCATTGATTTTTAGAGAATGTGGAAGAGAAGGGAAAAACAGAGAGAAACATCAAAGTGAGAGAAACCCTTTGATTGGTTGCCTCCTGCATATACCCTGACCTGGGCCCCGGCCAGGGAGGAGCCTTCAACCTACCATGTTTCCCTGAAAATAAGACAGTGTCTTATATTAATTTTTTCTCCCAAAGATGCGCTAGGTCTTATTTTCAGGGGATGTCTTATTTTTCCATGAAGAAGAATATGGTACACATTTATTATTGAACAACAAAAAAAGGAAATTTATTACCTGTGTGTCCACACAATGTGCCTGACTCCTGCCCTGCACGACTCACTGTCTGATTGTCAGTCAGCCAGACTTCGTCAGGGCAGAGTGAGCAGCAGGCAGCAGCTTGTCCTGGTCGCTGCGTGGAATCTCTGATTAAAAGAGATCTCGTTGCCCTAACAGGTTAGACTCAGTGGATAGAGTGTCGGCCTGCGGACTCAAGGGTCCCAGGTTTGATTCTGGTCCAGGGCACGTACCTTGGTTGCGGGCACATCCCCAGTAGGAGGTGTGCAAGAGGCAGCTGATTGATGTTTCTCTCTCATTGATGTTTCTAACTCTCTATCCCTCTCCTTTCCTCTCTGTAAAAAATCAATAAAATATATTTAAAAAAAATTAAAGAGACCTTGCACTTCCTGTCTGCTTTGACTACCCTGTGGCCAACAGTGAGCTGCGGGGCGGTGCTCGCCACTACGGCCGAGAGTCCAGAGTTACGGTAGCTTTGGGGGGCCTTATTATTGAGGAGGCCTTATGTTTTGGGGGCTTATTATTGGGGAGGCCTTATGTTCAGGGAGGCCTTATTATCGGAGAGGTCTTATTTTCAAGGAGGTCTTATTTTCAAGGGGATGCCTTATATTTCAGCGAGAGGCAAAACTGTAAGTAAGTCTTATTTTAGGGGGATGTCTTACTTTTGTGGAAACATGATAGGTACATGCCTTTGGTCAGAATTGAACCCAGACCCTGCAGTCAGCAGGCTGAGGCATTATGCACTGAGCCAAAGTGGCTAGGGCAGGATATGACATTTCTTAGCCCTCCAGCAGTGGACCTTCATTTTTTTTCTCCAGGAGTGTGGTGGAAAAACCCTAGATCGCCTTTAAGGAATTCTTATTACCCAAGTTACTAAGAATATTACCAGTGGCGAGAATCCAAGATGGCGGCATAAGGTAAACACCGTAAATGCAGCCGTGAACAACTATTTCAGAATATCCACGAAAAGAAAACACGGACACCACTCACACCCACAGGAAGGCTGGCTGAGGGAAAATTCTACAACTAGAAAGAGTCTGAGACTCAGAGGAGTGGCGGAAGCAAAGTACAGAGGTACGGAGGTGCGCGCACGGGCTCGGGGAAGGGCTGGTGCCGGAGGACGCGGTTCTTTTTCAAACCGGAGGGTACCACAAGCTCCTGGCAGCTCTGAACTCCAGTTCCAGGCGAGTTTCTGAGGACTCAGACACCCGGAGAAGGGGGACTGACTGGCACCGGGAGGAAATCCAAAGCTGGTTTCTCTCAGCGTTGCTTGCAGCAATTACCGCGGGACACAGAGACCCAGTGTTTCTTAACGCAGGGCTGAGAAGCAGCCATAGCTATTTGCTCCGCCCTGCCCTGCAAACTCCCTGAGGCCCCACCCCTCCTAAGCTGAGTCAGAGGCTTTTGCATATAAAAGGCTGAGTAGCCTAAGGCAAAGGCTAACTCAACACCTCCTTAAAGATACAGGAGCCAGCCCCCACCCAGTGGCCAGAGTGGGACCATCCTAAATAAAACTCAGATCCACAAGGAACACACTCGGGGCAGTTGCAGTGAGCACAAAAGCCCCACTGAAACAACTCTCGCCCCATAAGGGTGTCTCTAGCACAGAAGTTCTCCCACTGTAGACACAGCTGACTCTCATAACCAAGTGGCTTAGAGGTTAATTCCTCGCAGTGATCGCCTAACTCAGAAAGGAAAGCAGCCAAAATGCGGAGACAAAAAAACAGATCACAAATGACAGAAATGGAGGAAAGAAAACGACAGGACATAGAGTTCAAAACCACGGTTATTAGGTTTTTCAAGAAATTTCTAGAGACTGCCGATAAATTTAATGAGACCCTCAATAAATCTAATGAGACCCTCAAGGATATGATAAAGGACCAACTAGAAATCAAGCATACACTGACTGAAATAAAGAATATTATACAGAGATCCAACAGCAGATGAGAGGATCGCAAGGATCAAGTCAAAGATATGAAATATGGGGAAGCAAAACCCACCCAGCCAAAAAAGCCAAGACAAAAAAACAAACGAATGAACAAACAAAAAATCAAAAAGTATGAAGATAGTGTAAGGAGTCTCTGGGACAACTTCAAGCATAACAACATCAGAATTATAGGGGTGCCAGAAGAAGAGAAAGAGCAAGACATTGAAAACCTATTTGAAGAAATAATGACAGT
>PVJC01026128.1:14294-24332 GCA_004026665.1 Murina feae
TACCTACAAGGGGGCACCCATACGACTGTCAGCTGATTTCTCAACAGAAACTTTGCAGGCCAGAAGGGAGTGGCAAGAAATATTCAAAGTGATGAATAGCAAGAACCTACAGCCAAAATTACTTTACCCAGCAAAGCTATCATTCAGAATTGAAGGTCGGATAAAGAGCTTCACAGACAAGAAAAAGCTAAAAGAGTTCCTCACTACCTAACCAGTATTATATGAAATGCTGAAAGGTATCCTTTGAGAAGAGGATGAAGAAAAAGGAAAGTAAAAATTATGAACAACAAATACATATCTATCAACAAGTGAGTCTAAGAAGTGAATAAAAAATCTGATGAACAGAATAAACTGGTGAATAGAATCAGAGGCATAGAAAGGGAGTGGACTGACAATTTTTGGGGGTTAAGGGTGTTGGGGGTGCATGAAAAGAATGGACAATAATCGTACACCTATGGATGAGGACAGTGGGAGGGCAAGGACAGAAGGTGGGGTGGGAACTGGGAGGAGGGGAGCTATGGGGGAAAATAGAGGAACAACTGTAATAATCTGAACAATAAAGATAAATTAAAAAAAAAAAAGAAAAAAAAGAATATTACCAGTGGCATACAGGGAGCTTAGCCAATGGGCAGTAAGAAAAGGTGTTTCCTCTGTAGTGCACTCTGTTCTCCAGCTCCACCCCTGCCCCTCCAATCCCAGCTCCACCCCTGCCCAGGCCTGCCCAGGCCTGCTTCACAGAGCCCAGGCCTCTGCGATCACTGGCTCTGATCCTGCCATTGCCAGCTTTTCCCTTCCCCTACTGGCAGCCTCTGGCCAAGGCTACAGGCCTGGGCAGGGGACCTCCAGGCCCCTGTGATCGCCAGCTCCACCCCTGCCCCACTACAGCCTCTGGCCAAGGCTACAGGCCTGGGCAGGGACCCCTAGACCTCTGCTTTGTCGGCTCCACTGGTGCCCAGACCCCTGCAATTGCAGGGTCTGCCCCTGCCCCTCAGATCTCTGGCTCTGTGGAGCCCAGGCCCCTGCGATCTCTGGCCTTGCCCCTGCCCAGGCCTGAGGCCCCTGCCCCATCCTTATGCCTGCGTAGGGCACCCTCATACCCTTCTGATTACTGGCTCTACCCCTGCCCTCTCTGATCACCTCTGGCCTGGACAGGGGACCCCCAGCCCCCTCTGATCACCTGTTTTGCCCCTCAGGCCCCCCGTCTCCCCCACCACCTGCATGGCTAACAGGCCTGACCACTTCAGTGGTGGGGCTGAGCCGGACTGGCTATGGGCATCTTGTGGCTATGGGCATCGCCATCTTGTGGCTATGGTATGGCCATCTTTGTGATGGAGTGATGCCTAATTTTCATATTACTCTTTTATTAGATAGGATGTTTATATCTCTCTCTCCCTCTTGCTTCCTCTCTGAAATCAATTAAAATATGTTTAAAAAACCCCAGACATTTTATTATCACTCAATTCTTTGACTTGATTATGACAATCTGGATGATTCTTCTGCTCTATGTGATGCTGGTTGGGGCTGTTGGCTTATAAAGGTTGAAATAGTCTAGAATATCTAAGGAATCTTCATTGGTGCTAGCTGCTGGCCTAGGGCTCAGCTGGGTTGGTTGACCTTGATTCTCCTTAATTTGGTCTATCCAGGTGGTTTGGGCTTCATTGCTTCAAGTGGAAAAAGGCATGATGAGCCATTTCTTTTAAGGTTTGTAAATTCTAAAACATCACTGCTGCTATATTCTACTTGAAAATGGGTACAGAGTGAGCTTAGATTTAAGGGGAGGGAGGGGAATTTAACTCTGCCTCTGGATGAGATGTGTCATATGCACACAGAGAGGGAGGGAATTGATGGTGGCCATATTTGAGACTATCTACGACAGCCAATCCTCTGGAACAAAAATTCACATCCCTTCCACATACCGAGTACAATCAGTCTTCCCTCAAAAGTCTCATCTCATTACAGCCTGGCTAAAATTTTAGCATGATTAGGTGCAGGCACGCTATGGACTGAATGAGCATCCCCACCACCCCATGTTCCTGTTAGAAGTCTAATCTCCAGTGCGATGGTTTTGGGAGGTAATTAAGCCATAAGGTGGAGCCCTCATGAATAGGATTAGTGCCGCCATAAGATAAGAAGAGACCACAGAGCTGGCTCACTCCTTTTCTGTCTTGTAAGTCAGCTGTACAACCCAGAGCAGGGCTTTCACTGGAACCTGGCCATACTGGCACCGTGATTTTGAACTTCCAGCCTCTGGAATGGTGAGAAATAAATTTCTGTTGTTGATTGGCCCCATAATTTATGGTATTTTATTGTAGCAGCCAAGCGAAGACCAAGTGTGGCTGGGATTCTTGGGTGTGGTTCCTTAGGAGCAGAGCCCTGAAAACAAAAAACACACGTCTGGCACTCATGTATCCAGCGTATAATGATGAAAGGGGTTCTCAAGACTAAGATGGCCTCATCTGTACTCGTGAGGATACCAGAGAACACCTGGTCTGGGGGACGGGGTTAGGTGCTGCTTACAGGAGATCAGAGTTGGGGGGTGAGAGATTCTCATCTGGGGCGGTCCAGGTGGAGATGAGGTGGTTCTACATTAGGAGCATGATGAGGTTCACTGGGGGCTACCTGGAAGCTTGTAGACTGTTCATCACCCTTTAAGGGTGCATCAGGTGCCCCGGGGGGATTGTACTTTAGCAGGTCAGCTGTCCAGACCCTGAGACTGTGACAAGCTCTGCTGAGATGATTTTGTCTGTATAGCTCTCTCTGTTTGCCCCCTCTTTTCTCCAATAACACAGCAAGGAGGAATCTGAAGACCCAGAAGGATGTCCCCCCTCGCCATACAGGAATAAGCAATCTATTCTCTTCCCATTAATCAATTGATACCACCTATAAAATTCACACTTATAGTGTGCTGTTCTTAAATGGGCAGCCACCATTTAAAATAAGAGGCCTCAGACTCTCCCTTGTTTACCATGACAGCTGAAGGGAGGAAAGGGAAAAGGTGTGGAACATCTCACACTCTGTCAGTGGCCTGAGGTGGGCAGGCAGCACTGAAACTGCAAAGCGCATCAGCTGAGCCTACCGAGGTTTTTAATATCTGGGGGATTGCTCAAATGGAACACTGTAACTTGGGTGGAGCAGACTGAAGAATCTGACAAAGCTACCCAGTTAAAAAAGCAAAACAAGCTGGGGAAGAATGGGAACAGGGCAGATGGGTTACCTAGAAGTTTCTCAAATTTTCTGAGAACGTCACGGGTTAAATGGGATTTTCTGAACCTGCTAGGGAAGCTCATGATTATTTCTGTGAGAAAATGTAGTCCAGTTTTCAACTGAGGATATCTGGAACACACCTCCATTTATCACAACTCCAGAACGATTCCCGGGAATTTCGATTTCCTTTTTCCTAAGCCGAGACTCCACAGACAGAAGCAGGAACAAGCCAACCCAATCACACATGGTGGATGGAAGTGGTGACTTTTATCTCCATGGAGAAAGGGGATTTCTCAGCAAGGAGAGTAGGGTGCTTGGTGCCTGGGTCACATCCATACGTACCAGTATATCATTATGAAAAGTAAAAAAGCTTGGAGAATATGAAGGCAGAGCCCAGAGCACAGGACTTGGCGGGAAAACAGGTTAGAGCTCCCCTTCCTGCATATAACTCCTTACTTCTTCAAGTGTTGGTCAGGGTGCAAGTGACTTTGTAATGTCACTGAATCCCAGACTAACTTCAGAGCCTGCCTAGCACACAATGACATACATACTGATGAAATATCTCCTGTCCTTTTTGTTCTGGGGGCAAATGGATGAGCTTGCTGCTTGGGTATATCCTGTGAACTCATGGGATTGAATAGGGCTGAGCTTGACCAGCGCGTGCCAGGTTCTGTCAGTGGGAGTAGTCACCATGGTTTCTCAACTGACTTAATGGTTAAGAACGTGAGATGAAGATAGCATTTGATCTGTTTTGCACAGACTTGGTTCAGAAAAATCTTAAAAATATAATGAAAGTGGCTAACATTTTCTCTACTATGTCTGTTCTTTAGATGCAATAATTTTGTGTTGGAAAAATATTATCAGTATGTAAGCACACAGAAATAGCAGTATTTGGTGTTATGGAAAAACAGATGGATAACCTCTCTCTCTGTCCACCCTACACCCACTCTCTTTTTTTTCTTCCCCCCTTTTCTCCTTTTTAAAAGTTAATTTGATGAATAGATTAAGGACATCTTTAAGTGACTATAAAAAATAAGGTTCATGTTTAGACAATTTTCCCAGCTGGAATGCTCTGCTTAAAAGACTCTGTTTTCATGGCCTGCACTGTTTATTTTATATTCAGAGATGTGGGCACGTGGGAACCATTTGCAGAAAATATCTTTGTTTGCTTCTACGATTGATATAAAACAGAAGCAGAGGGTAGAAGTTCAACAGGCTGCCTTTCTAAAGCCAGATGTATAATCTTTCTTTTTATTACTACTGGCAAGTACATTTATGACAAAAAAGATGGAAGTTATGCAAAATAATGCAGAGATAAATACATTCTGCCTCTGAGAGTGTGTATAACACCCAAGATTTACAGAAACATGAAAGTTCTCAGTGATCATTTGTAGTTGAATTCTGGTGGAAATGCCCGGAATCATTTCACCTACTTGAGTTGAAAAATAATAATCAATGATAAAAGTGTGTTGCCTTGCCCTAGCTGGTTTGGCTCAGTGGATAGAGCGTTGGCCTGTGGACTCAAGGATCCCAGGTTCCATTCCGGTCAAGGGCATGTATCTTGATTACAGGCACACCCCCAGTAGGGGGTGTACCGGAGGCAGCTGATCAATGTTTCTCTCTCATCGATGGTTTTAACTCTCTATCCCTCTCCCTTCCTCTCTGTAAAAAATCAATAAAATATATTTTTTAAAAAATGTGTGTTGCCTTAGTTTAGACCTTCAGCACATCCACTATCAATGATTGATTGCAAGAGCCTTAAAACTGATCTCTGATATTCAATTTCAATTTCTCCTTCCCCCAGTCAATCCATTCTGTATTTTAAAAATTCAGGTTTGGCTATGGCTCCTCTTTTCCTTAAAATGTTGTAATGGTTGTTTCTAGAAGAGGTGAAAACCTGTGGTCCGTTGGCTGAAGCTAGCTTTCAAGCATATATATAACTTTCATTTGACCACATACCGTGAGACTGAAAAAACATGGAATAGTTGCCAACATTTAAAAGTTGGGGAATTGGACAGAAAACTCTGGACATTCTGCTATTATTAAAAAACTGGAAACTCTGGAAACACTAACCTTACATTTTGTATGAAAATAATCAGACTGTTCCAATAGGAAGGGCTCGATTTCCCCAGTTTCCCACAGGGTCCCACACTTCCTTTCTTTCTTCTCATTTACATGATCTCGTTTTGCGCATTGACATGATCTGTTTGGCATTTACAGGCACTTAACATTTTCAACTACTGGACTGTGGGCTCAAGTCCAGCTCCTCACCTTCCCGTACAAGGACCATCTGACTCTTATTAACTTTTTAGGTCCATTTCTCACATTTTCTCCTCTTGAACTTTACAATTCAAAAGTACAGTTTCCCTTAACACACTGTGATTTTAACCATTTCCAGGCCTTTCCATCTATCTGGAGAGCTTTCCCATCTTACCAAACAACAGTATTTTATTCCTTCTGGAAAATGTTTTCCTAATATCCCTAGCGTTAACCACTCCTTCTTTGTGTGTTTTTTTCCCCGAACATTGATTATACGCTTCCATGATTGCTCTATATCATTCTACAATTTACTTATTTGTGTAAAATAAGAGAAACTTTCACTTATGAGCAGCAAGTATAAAATTCCTTGTGGGGAGATACGAGTCCTTGAAGAGGGGTCAGGCCTCTTTGACCAGCTTGGCAGGAGCTGAGCCCCAGGGCTACGCAGAGTTGTTGGAGGCCTCAGAGGTCCTCTTAGGGAACAGACAGGAGTGTGTGGCAGGACTGGAGGGCAACATTGAGAAGATGAAGAGAAGAGACCTGAAAGGAGGAGAGACATTTCAAATGGAGGAATTTTCAGATAAAAGCCACCAGAAGAATGAAATACAAAGATAGTTGAAAAGAACTGAAAGAGGTTGGTTGGTCCTGGAGAATGGATTAGGTGTGGTGGGAGAGGCAGTTGCTTTTCACCACAAATCTGTAGTTTTTGAGTTTTAAAAACCAAATGCACATAAAAGTTTGAAAAATTATTTAAAAATTACATTTAGGGAAACAAATGTAACAGTTGATTGTGTGTGATCTGATCCTCTCTCGTGGTCCCATAAATCTCCAAAAAGAATGTACACAACTGCCAAATTTGGAGTCATTCTTTTTCTGATGGAAACCAGGGAAGAAGTGGGATTCTAAGTACTGGCTGTTGTCAGACCAGAGGTGTCAGCTTGGGAAGGTCAGAGAACAGCTGATTTCTTAGCTATGTTTGTTTTTCTAAGTATAATCTTAAAAGCATTTACAAACTAACACATGCACTTATTAAAATATTGCAGAAAGCTTGAAATAAAGGGTAGTCCCCACCCTACTGTTTATCAGCGCAAGTCCCACCCTGTAGGGTCAACCTTCTTTAATTCTTTTAAATAAATTCTGAATTTAGCTCTTCAGGCGTTCTTCCTCATAGCCCCAGGTAATATGCTAAGATCACACAGAAAATTGTATTTTCTTTTATTTATTTATTTATTTACTTATTATTTTTATATAATTTCTTAAGGCAACATTGGTTAATACAATTACAGAGGTTTCAGGTGTGCAATTCTACAATACATCATCTGTATGTTGTACTAGAGGCCCGGTGCATGAAATTCATGCATGGGGGGGAAGGGTTCCTCAGCCTAGCCTACACTCTCTCCATTCCAGGACATCCCTCTCATAATCTGGGACCACTGGCTCCTAACCTCTCACCTGCCTCATCCCTAACCACTCTGCCTGCCTGGTCACCCCTAACTGCTCTCCCCTGCCAGCCTGGTCTCCCTTAACTGCCTCTGCCTTGGCCCCCGTGGCTTTGTCTGGAAGGACATCCAGAAGGATGTCTGGAAGATGTCCAGTCTAATTAGCATATCACCCTTTTATTAGTATAGATTGTGTTTATCACCCAAAGTCAACTCCCCTTCCGTCACCATATTTGTCCCCTTTACCATCTCCTACCTCCCCCCAAACCCTGTTCCCTCTGGTAATCAATCACCATACCGTTGTCTGTGTCTATGAATTGTTGTTGTTTTTCCCTCTTCATTCTTAATCCCTTCGCTTTTTTCACCAAGTCTCCCAGCCCCACTCCCCTCTAACAACTGTTAGTCTGTTTCTCTTTGGTTAGTTTATTTTGTTCATTAGATTTCACCTATAAATGAAGTCATATGGTACCTGTCTTTCTGTGACTGGCTTATTTCACTGAGCATAATGCCCTCTAGATCTGTCCATGCGTCACAAAGGTAAAATTTCCTTCTTTTCTGCTGAGTAGCATTCCATTATATAAATGTACCACAGCTTTTTAACCACTTATCTACTGATGGGCACGTGGGCTGCCTCCAAATAGAAGATTATGTTTTTTAAGGATGATCAAGACAATATCTCTTCTCTCACCTAACTTTCTTCTTTTTTAAATTACTTTATTATGAAAAGAAAACAACATGAAATTTACCCTCGTAACACATGTTAAAGTGTACGATATACTATTGTTGAAATGTATGTAGAACATACAATGTTCTACAGCAGATTTCTAGAGCTTCGTCATCTTGCTAGACTGAAAATGTAGGCCTGTTGCTTAGTAACTTGTTTCCTTTTCCCTGGAGCCCCTGACACCACCATTTCAAACTTCATTTCTATGAATTCAACTGCTTTCGGCACTCCACGTAGGTGGAATCATAGAGTATCTGTGACAGGCATATTTCACTTAGCATTTTTTCAAGTCATAGTTTTAAGAAATTATTAACTTATTCAGTGTATAGCCTTGACACCTGGCCAATCTCCTATCAAGAGAGATAGTCTTTGTCCCCTCCTTTTGAAACCTGAAGGGCTTTTATTCATTTGGGGTGTGGGGGAACCACTTTTTAAAAATTTCTTTAGCTTTATAACTGAAATTTTCATCTGGATACAGGCAAGGCTGTCTCACACACTGAATGCCACTAACAATTTGATCATGCAATCATGCTCAGATACTAAAAGGTGTATTATGATTCTTACAGCTTTATAGCTGAGAAAATAAGTAATGTAGTCAGTGTGTAACCAGTACACAATTCTCAATAAGTTCAGACTTGATCCTGCCTCCCACCCATTCAGGCATCTGGGGTTGCAGCAAGCTCTTTGCTCTAGCCTCCTACCAACTGCTGCCTCCAGAAGCCAGAGCCAGATGCTGGGAGCAAGCTTTGCAGCAGGGCCTTCTGCCCATCGCAGTATAATTACTTTGGAAATTTAAATGTGGCCCAGAGAACTGTCTCGAACTGGGAAGTGTTAAAGTGGACTCTGCTAATTAAAGTGATTGGACCTCTAGCCTCAGCCTAACTGGTCCCTCCTTTTCCTTCTCAGAATGGATGTGCAGAGCTGGCTGCACTTGTTTACTGTGATGTCCCTTGAGCCAGATAGTAAGAATGGGCCCCCTCCATTGGGGTGATGCTAACAAAGTAGGTATGAGAACAGAGAACATGATGCCCAAGGCAATCTTACACGCGTTAGGTGCTTAGTAAGTGTTTGCTTGTTTATCTCCGTGTAGGACAGTACACAATGAATAAGCTCAATAAATTACCCCAGAGTAAAGATATTCTGGCAGGCACAATGCCAGCGCTCCTCAAACCGTTTAAACAGGGGGCCAGTTCACTGTCCCTCAAACTGTTGGAGGGCCGGACTGTAGTTTAAAAAACACACCTATGAACAAATTCTATGCACACTGCACATATCTTATTTTGAAGTAAAAAAACAAGGTGGCAAAAACACCCGGCGGGCTGGATAAATGTCCTTGGCGGGCCACATGTGGCCTGCGGGCCATAGTTTGAGGACCCCGTAGACCAAGGAGTAGGACATTATCAGCATCACAGAAGCCTCCCCAGAGCTCCCTGGGGTGACTACCTCCTTTTCTCCCCAAAGGTAAATGTTATCCTAATTCCTAACATAATAAGTTATTCAGTGTATAGCCATGACACCTCACACCTGGAAAATAATAAAATATTCTACCACCATTAGATTTGCCCATTTTTGAACTTTAATGTAAACGCAATTGTACAGTATGCATGTTTTCAAGGTTCAATCATGTTGAGGCATGTAGTTGTAGTTGAGTCAATTGCATGCCTAAATCATGATACATACTAGTATACATTTTCTACTGTTAAAATATTTTGATTGTTTTCAACTTTGGGCTATTACAAATAATGCAGCAATTAGCATTCTCTGGCATGTTTTCTTGGGTATATATGCATATATTTCTGTGGGGTACATATCTACAGTGAATTGCTAGGTCCTACTAGGGTATATGTACATTTTTCCCCCTTTCATTGAGATATATTTGACAGATAAAATTGTGTTAATTTTTCCAGTTTTATTGAGATAAATTTGACATATAAAATTGGTTTACAATATGACTTGATACACATATATGTTGCAAGGTGATTACCACAGTAGGACTGGTTAACACCTCCATAACTCCATATAATTACCTTTTTGTGTGTGTGTGGTAAGAACACTTAAGACCTACTCTCTTAACAACTATCAAGTATATAACACAGTATTATTATTATTTTTTTTATTTTTTTAATCTTTTTTTTTATCTTTATTGTTCAGATTATTACAGTTGTTCCTCTTTTTTCCCCCATAGCTCCCCTCCTCCCATTTCCCACCCCAACCTCTGTCCTTGCCCCCCCACTGTCCTCATCCATAGGCGTACAATTATTGTCCAGTCTCTTCACGCATCCCCAACACCCTTAACCCCCGAAAATTGTCAGTCCACTCCCTTTCTATGCCTCTGATTCTATTCTATTCACCAGTTTATTCTGTTCATCAGATTTTTTATTCACTTGATTCTTAGATTCACTCGTTGATATA
>PVJC01026129.1:0-24227 GCA_004026665.1 Murina feae
ATGTATTTGGCAGTGTGGTTGGAGGTCAATATGTAACTTTTTCTAGATGATTAGTCAGTTTTCTTCCCTCATTTATTGAGAAATTTAGATTTCCCAATGGTTTGATATTGCTCTCTTTATCATGTATCAAATGTATATACCAGGTATAAAGATTTAGAACTGGCCTAGCGCATAGTAATTGTTAGTTTCATTCACACATCTCTCATTTTAATTATTTGTAATTTGGTTAAGTCAGCTTTCAATGTTTATGTTGTTTTAACCATTTAAATATTTATTGACCCTTAAGCCGTTAGTGTACTTGGATTCATTTTCCTTCTCTGCACAATTCTTTGCTGCCCCAAGGGTAATAATTATTTTGATTTTTGGTTTACTTTGTGTATACGCACACACATTTGGGCTTCTTTTTGCACTTTTTTTCTGTTGTATTGGTATGTATGTTTGGTTTTCTATGGCTGAAGTAAGAGTTTTAATATTTACTGAAAAAGTGATTTTAAAGTGAAGTACATTTTCTTATTTAATTTTCATTTTACCCATATTATACGTGTACATAGTTTAAAGAACAAGGTAGTGTAGGCTTGTTAAAAGGAACGGGAATTCTAGACCCCCTTTTCCTTATCTCATTGTTCAGAGGCAGTATATTTCAGTTCTTTTAACTGATTTTTGAGTTTTTATCTCTCTATTGATTTTCACCCCCGTTTTAATTATTATCTGTTGACTTTACACAGGGCAATGAGGATTTTGTTCTGGTTGAGCCAATGTGGTGGTGAAGAGCAAAGTTCAGAGCTTCTGTTATTACTATTTGTGTGACCTTTGGCAAGTCATTTATGCTATCCATGCCTTGGTTTCCTCATATAAAAGGACAGTATCAGTGTTTATCTGAGGATTAGAGAAATTAACATATGTAAACGATTTAGAGCTGTGCCTAGCACTTGGTAATTGTTAGTTTCACTTACCCATCTCCCATTTCAATTATTTGTAACTTGGTCAAGTCCGTTTTCAGTGTTTATATTGTTCTATCTATCTATCTATCTATCTATCTATCTATCTATCTATCTATCTAGTTTTCAGTGTTTATATTGTTTTATCCATCTGTTTGTCTACCTACCTACCTACTTACATACCTATTTATTTCCTCCCCGGCGGATATTTTTCCATTATTTTTAAGGAGAGTGGAAGGATGAAGGAAAAACAGAGGGAAACACATTGATTGGTTGCTTCTTGTGTGAGCCCTGACCAGGGGAGGAGCCTGCAACCAAGGTGCATACCCTTGATCGGAATCGAACTCGGGGGACCTTCACTCAACTGGCCACAGCTGTTTTAACTACTTAAATCTTTAAAAACACTTGAGCCGGAAAACCAAGATGGCGGCATGAGGTATATATCTAAATGTGCAGCCTCCACAACTACATTATAAAAATACAACTATACAGATAAATGGCCATCCTCCAGAACCAAGGGAGGGGAAGCTTTACAACTAGAAGGCAAGAGGAGTGTATTGAGACTGAGTAGAAGCTCCTGGTGCCAAAACTAAGAGGTACGGACACGCGGAACGGAAGCGGTGGAGCGGGTGAAAGGGTGGCAGCAGGTGTGCCTGGGTCCACAGCTTGGAAGGATATTATAAACTCTGGGGTCACACTGAATGCGATGCGGGCTGTAGGGCAACCGGGCGAAGACCAGTGGCGTTCTAGCAGTGCTGTTCACAGCTATCACTGATGCGGAGATTCGGGGACTCAGAGACATGCAGACCCCAGGGCTTGGAGGCGCCAAATCCGGGAGAAGCTGTGGAGTCGACGGAGGGGCACCCATTGTGGCTTGCTCAGCCCCGATGATTCTGAGACACCGCCCTGCCCCACATACAACCCCACCCAAGCTGTGCGCCTGCCTGCCTTCAGCATAACCTAAGGGTCTGCAGCTGGGACAGAACTCTAAAAGATCTAAAACCCAAACAATGAGGAGAAAGGCCTGCAGCTCATTTCCTCCCAGTTATACCTCCCAGTGATAACTACAACAAGACTGTGCACCCAGCCTTCAAAGGTGTACAACAAGAGTGTCCACCCCAGGTGATTGGGGAGGCTGAATCACTGGGCCCTATAAGACACCTAGCACAGAAAGCCACTCTATCAACGAGCAGCCAAAATGTGGAGACTAAGAAACAGGTCACAAATGACAGAAATGGAGGAACGCAAACCGCTGGATATAGAGTTCAAAACCACGGTTATTAGGTTTTTCAAGAATTTTCTAGATGCCCTAGCTGGTTTGGCTTAGCGGATAGAGCATTGGCTTGCGGACTCAAGGGTCCCAGGTTCGATTCCGGCCAAGGGCATGTACCTTGGTTGCAGGCACATCCCCAGTGGGGAGTGTGCAGGAGGCAGCTGATGGATGTTTCTATCTCATCGATGTTTCTAACTCTCTATCCCTCTCCCTCCTTCTCTGTAAAAAATCAATAAAATATATTTAAAAAAAAAAGAATTTTCTAGAGACTGCTGATATATTTAGTGAGACCCTCGAGGATATGAAAAAGTACCAGCTAGAAATTAAGCATACACTGACTGAAATAAAGAATAATATACAGAGATCCAACAGGAGATGAGAGGATCACAAGAATCAAGTCAAAGAGAGGTAATATGAAGAAGCAAAACCCACCCAGCCAGAAAAGCCAAAAGAAAAAAAGAATCAAAAAGTATGAATATAGTGTAAGGAGTCTCTGGGACAACTTCAAGTGTACCAACATCAGAATTATAGGGGTGCCAGAAGAAGAGAATGAACAAGATATTGAAAACCTATTTGAAGAAATAATGACAGAAAACTTCCCCCACCTGGTGAAAGAAATAGACTTCCAAGTCCAGGAAGCACAGAGAACCCCAAACAAAAGGAACCGAAGGAGGACCACACCAAGACACATCATAATTAAAATGCCAAGAGCAAAAGACAAGGAGAGAATCTTAAAAGCTGCAATAGGAAAGCAGTTACCTACAAGGGGGCACCCATACGACTGTCAGCCGATTTCTCAATAGAAACTTTGCAGGCCAGAAGGGAGTGGCAAGAAATATTCAAAGTGATGAATAGCAAGAACCTACAGCCAAGATTACTCTACCCAGCAAAGCTATCATTCAGAATTGAGCGACAGATAAAGAGCTTCACAGACAAGAAAAAGTAGAGTTCATCACCACCCAACCAGTATTATATGAAATGCTGAAAGGTATCCTTTGAGAAGAGGAAGAAGAAGAAAAAGTAAAGATAAAAATTATGAACAACAAATACATATCTATCAACAAGTGAACCTAAAAATCGAGTGAATAAAAAATCTGATGAACAGAATAAACTGGTGAATAGAATAGAATCAGAGGCATAGAAAGGGAGTGGACTGACAAATTTCGGGGGTAAAGGGTGTTGGGGGTGCGGGAAGAGAATGGAGAAAAATCATACACCTATGGATGATGACATCGGAGGGGGGTAAGGACAGAGGGTGGGGTGGGAACTGGGAGGAGGAGAGCTATAGGGGAAAAAAGAGGAACAACTGTAATAGTCTGAACAATAAAGATTAAAAAAAATAAAAACACTTGAGCCATTAGTGTATTTGGATCCATTTTCCTTTTATGCACAGTCTTTTGCTGCCCCCAGCATAATAATTATCTTGATTTTTGGTTTGCTCAGTCTCTGAAATACTTTACCAGTTATTCTCAAACTCCTTACCAGTTATGAATCTTGTAATAAGGTGCATATACTTCAGGAGTTCTCTGTTTCATCTTTGTGAAGAAGTCTCTTTCAGAGTCCTCTCATCTGGACTGGTTGTGCTGTAGATCTGTGGACACACCTGGGATTTTTTTCACACTCTTCTCCCTTTGTTGGAACCTCTGTTTCCTGGACCCTACTTTTAAAATTTCCATGCTGGTACAGAGGAGATAAAATTTGAGACTTTCTGTATTCTGAAAGTATATTTTATTCTAATGTAATATATTCTAATATATTGATACCCAAGTTTTGGTTAGGTAGCAATTTCAAGGTTGGAAATATGTTCTTCAGGATTTTGAAGGTACTGATCCTTTGTCTTTTTTTCCCTCCTAGTGGAAATGTTGACATGTGATGCTGTTGTGATTCTTTGTTCTTTCAATAAGTCCTGTTTTTCCCCTTTCTTGAAGCTTTTGGTAACATTACTGTGTCCCTAGAATCCTTAAATTTGATGCTGATGAATTTAAACCTGTATGTTCAACATTGTGCTCAGCTTCAGGGAGCCCTTTCAGTCTGGAAACTGCCCTCTTGTTCTTGAAAATTTTCTCAAATTAATCCTTTGGTTTCCTTCTTTCATTTTCTCTGATCTCCCATTTTTCAGATATTGGACCTTCTGGACTGGTTCTCTTTCTTTTCTCTTCACCTTTAGACAAATTTTTTGCTTAGTTTTCAGGGAAATCTCTTCAGTATTCTTTTCTTCAAGTTGCATTTCTGTTTGCGTGATCTGTTTCTTTCATGTTAGATCTGTTACCTTAACTATATGGTGGTTCTTTGCTACTTACTCCTATTTTAAGAGGAGATACAAGAAGTGGTTTGGAAGCTGTGAGCCTGACTGTGGGGTTTGTAATAACTGTGGGTTTAACAGCCCCACTCATTTCCTCCCGGGTGGGGCAGTCACCAGGCCCTGCAGTATTTAGATTAGGGGATCTGAGTCTAACTGTTGGGTTAGGCAAATGCATAACCTTTCCTATTTTTATCCATATCTTCACTTTCACTTGAAGTGTAACCTGGTGTTGTTAATTCCTGAACATGTTAGAGATCCTCATTTTAATTGAGGTTATTTCTTTACTTTTCCCCACTGCTGGCTGAGGAGGATTCAACTTGTTCAGGTTGGCTAAGTTACTTACCAATTTTCTCCTTTTCAGAGCCCCACATGTTGCTTCCTCACGTGTTTACTTTGTCCTTGTGAATTTATAAATTTTTTAAAATTTTACTTTAACTCAGTTGAGCTGCTGTAACAAAAATACCATTGATTGTATGGCTTACAAACAATAAAAGTACTTTTCACAGATCTGGAGGCTGGGAAGTCCAAAATTAAGGTGCCAGCAGATTTTATGTCTGGAGAGGACTTAATTCCAGATTAATAATAGATGGCCTACTTCTCCTTGTAACTGCGCATGGTGGAAGGGTTGCGGGAGCTCCCTGTCCTGTCCTTTATAAGGACACTGATCCCATTCATAAGGGCTCCACCCTCATGACCTAATCACCTCCAAAGGCCCTATCTCTTAATACCACCAATTGGGACTTAGGATTTCAACAACTTTTGGGGGACAAAACATTCATCCAACGGATAACACAATTTTAGGAGTGTTTGGGGAGAGAGCTGAGACCAATGTTGCAGTTTTTAATTTGAAGCTGAAAGCATTGGATTTGCATAAAATTTTTTTTTATTCTGCCTTTGTATTCTTAGTATGATTTATGTGGTTGTTTCGATATTTTTACTTTTTTAGAGAGAGGGGAAGGGAGAGAAATAAGGTGGGAAGGGCACATTGATTTGTTGGTGCACTTATTCATTCATCTTGTATGTGCCATGATTGGGGATCAAACTTGCAACCTTGGCTATTGGGATGATGCTCTAACTAGCTGTGCTACCTGGCCTGGGG
Organism: Murina feae; assembly: GCA_004026665.1. Lineage (NCBI taxonomy): Eukaryota > Metazoa > Chordata > Mammalia > Chiroptera > Vespertilionidae > Murina > Murina feae. The sequence goes on from PVJC01026129.1 coordinate 5,613, forward strand.
CCAGTTGAATAATTGATCAAGTTATGGTAATAACTATATACAGATGGCTTTCCTTTACCAAAATGGATCTGCTTTTTTTACATATATATTTTTATTGATTTTTTTACAGAGAAGGATAGAGAGTTAGAAACATAGATGAGAGAGAAACATCCATCAGCTGCCTCCTGCACACCTCCTACTGGGGATGTGCCCACAACCCAGGTACATGCCCTTGACCAGAGTCGAACCTAGGACCTTTCAGTCCGCAGGCCGATGCTCCATCCACTGAGCCAAACCAGCTAGGGCAAAATGGATCTGCTTTTACCTGAATGATAAAGAGCAAATTATAAATGCTGTCTCTGGCTGATGGTATTACTATTGGTTTTTAATTTCTTTTTTTATACTTTAATTCTTTTTCACTTTAATTCCTAAATTTTCTAATGAATATGAGTTACTTGGTAATTAGAAAAATATAATACCTAAATAGAGAAAAAATTATTAATCATATCCTTGGATAAAAATTAGCTCTAGGTGTTCTTTTATTTTGTCCTAAATCTCTCAGAGTTGTGCTATGTCCTCTGCCTTTTTTCGGTAATCCTAAACTAGAAACACTAATATTGGGGTTGGGGGGGAGTTGTAGCGTTCATTCAGATCTATCGCCCAACTTATTTATTTTTTAAATGGTACACTGCACAATTTTGTGTGTCATCCTTGCACAGGGGCCATGGCTAATCTTCTCTGTATTATTCCAATTTTAGTATTTGTGCTGCAGAAGTGAGCACCCAACTTTCTTTTTCCTAATTTTGTTTTTATTAATTTCATAGAGAGAAAGGGAGAGGGAGAGAGAGAGAGAAACATCTATCGGTTCCTTCCTGCACAACCCTTACTCGGGGTCAAATCTGCAACCAGCATATGTCCAGGCCTGGGATCGAATGAGATGGCACTCAACCAACTAAACCACACTGGCTGGGATCTTTCCCAATTTTTTAGTTTGAAGAATTTCAAAACTATAAAGAGTTGGAAGACTAGTACAATGAATACCTGTATAAATAACATTTCATCACATTTGCTTTATTTTTAAAGCACTTTGTTAAATTATAATTGACATATCATAAATTAACCCATTTTAAATGGATAATTGAATTACTTTTTTTTTTTTTTTTAGTTTACAGAACTGAGTGACCCTCACTATACTCCAGCTATATATTTTCATTACTCTAGTAAGATTTCTTCTGCCTGTTAACAGTTAATCCCCATTCTCACCCCTAACCTCATGCAACCACTAATCTTTTTTCTGTCTCTATATAGTTGCCTTTTGTCTACATTTTATATCAGTGGAGTCATATATGTGGTTTTTTTGTATCTGGCTTCCATCATTTAGTATAAATGGGTTGTTTGTATTTTTTGGCTATTAAGGATAAAACTTCGATGAACATTGTCTTGCATTGTGTGCATGTATGTTTTAATTTCTTTTGGGTAGATACCCAGGAATGGATTGCTATTTTGCATAGTAAAGTTGTGTTTAATTTTTAAAGAAACCTGCCAAACTGTTTTCCAAAGTAAATACTATTTTATATTCCCACTAATAGTGTAGGCGAGAGCTCTCAATGGATTTACTACAACTCCTCCCCTCCCCCAACTGTTTGAATTAAATTGCAAACATCAGGACATTCACCCCTTGGCCCTTAAGCAAAGGGCATCATCCTACATAACTGCAGTATCATTGTCACTCCCAAAGAACTTAGCATGTAAACAATAGGATTGTATATTACACAATCCATATCTGGATTTCCTATTCCCAAAATGCCCTTTATAAGCTCCCTTACCCCACTCCAGCATCTTAAGCATTTAATGTTACATTTAGTTGTCATTTCTCTTTAGTAGTCTTGAATCTAGAACAGTTCCCTTATGTCATTGATATTATTTTGAATCCAGGCCAGTTGTATTCTAGAGTTTTCCATATTGTTGATTATTTTCTCACAATTAGATTCAGGTTTAACTTTTGTTTCTTTGCTAGAAATAATACAAGAATGATTTTGTGTCTTCCATTGTATCACATCAGGAGGCATGTGCTAAATTAGAGTATTTGGTTAAGATGATGGCCACCTGTTTTTCTCCTTTGTAATCTAATCTAATAAAAGAGTAATATGCAGCCCTGACCAGTTTGGCTCAGTGGACAGAGTGTCGGCCTGCAGACTCAAGGATCCCAGGTTCGATTCTGGTCAAGGGCATATACCTTGGTTGCAGGCACATCCCTAGTAGGGAGTGTGCAGGAGGCAGCTGGTCAATGTTTCTCTCTCATCGATGCTCCTATCTCTCTATCCCTTTCCCTTCCTCTCTGTAAAAAAAAAAAAAAAAAAAAAAATCAATAAAATACATTAAAAAAAAAGAGTAATATGCAAATTAACCATCACTCTGTTACACCTAAGCCATGCCCACCAGCCAATCAGAGCAACGTTATGCAAATTAACCCAGCCATGATGGCGTCCTGCAGGCATGGAGGTAGGGCAAACAGGAGGCCAGCAATGGAGGAAACTACCTGCCTAGACCGGCTGTGGCTTCCGCTCAAGGCAACAAATTTTCAATTATAGAAGGCACAGAGCTGAAGCAAACAGGAGGAGGCTTCATTGCCTGCCTAGGCAGGCACTGGCCTCAGCTCAAGTCAACAAAGTTTCAATTACAGAAGGTAAATAAACCCCAGAAACCTGCTTCCAGCCAGCCTTGCTGGGACCTTGGATCAATGGGAGCTGTGGCCAGCCTGCAAACAACCCTCAGCCCCTCACCCAGGCTGGCCACACCCTCATGGGGTGAGGGTCTCCACTGGGGGGCTTGGCCAGCCTGCAAACAGCCATCAGCCCCTCACCCAGGCTGGCCAGGAATACCAGCAGGTGGACATCCTCCGAGGGGTCCCAGACTGTGAGAGGGCACAGGCCGGGCTGAGGGAACCTCCCGAGTGCACAATTTTTTGTGCACCGGGCCCCTAATTAATAAATAATCTGTGAGAGACTCTGAGGATATCATTTTCCCCCAGCAATATTTCTTCCATCTTTTTTAAATATCCATTTTTCATCCTTTCCTGAGTCCATTTATTGTATAAGTGGTTGTAAAAAGGTAATTTCCTAATTCTCTTGTTCCTTTATTTATTACTTGTTGGTCTCCTATAAAGATACTGCTGATTTTTTATTAAGTTTTAAAATTATTATTTTTTTGCTGATTTTTAAAATGGAACTTATTAAGTTAGAGCCATGAAGGATTTTATGGTGAAAGAAGCAAAATTTTGGTTATTTTTTGGTATATCTTAACAGTGTGGACTTAAGTGTGTTTGCATTACTCTTTAAAGAGAATGATCTTGCCCTAACTGGTTTCGCTCAGTGGATAGTGTGTCGGCCTGTGGACTGAAAGGTCCCAGGTTCGATTCCATCAAGGGCATGTACTTTAGCTGCAGGCACATCCCCAGTAGGAGGTGTGCAGGAGGCAGCTGATTGATGTTTCTCTCTCACTGATGTTCTGGCTCTTTATCTCTCTCCCTTTCTCTCTCTAAAAAATCAATAAAATATATTTTTTAAAAAATAAAGAGAATGATCTCTTTGATTTTGTGAAGCTTGAAATGCAGAAACTCCTTTGCTGGGTTTCCATTATTTGGGTGTTTGCTGCTTTTCTCTCTTTGAAAGATTACTTTTTTTTAGAATAAGAAAAGACTACATATAATTATTTTTCTCCTTAATTTTTATTAGTTTTTCTTTGTAAACCAAAATGGATAGTCCCCCCTTCTCCCATGTTTCTTTGGATGGCTTTTTGATTTTTTTTTTGTAGTAATCTAACTAGTGTAAATTATGCAGTGTCATGCAAAAGTAGCATGTTTTTAAAAATCCTTTTCTTCTGTAATGTATAAGAAATGTCATAATTGGATGAGGTGTTTAAACCTGACTTCTTGTCATCTGAATAGTTCGTTGTCCAGAACATTAAAACATTAACAGAGTATGTGAGAATGTTTGCAAGTATCACAGGACTTTTAGAGGAAATCTTCTTTAAATAATTGTCTTTCTTGTTTTCTCAATGATTATTTCTAGTAAAGATGGCAGCAGTCTCTGATATGTTTATACCGTAATTTCATTAGTTTTTAAAGGAAAAAGAGACCCTAACTGGTTTGACTCTGGTCAATTGCAGGCGTGTACAGTAGGCAACCAGTTGATGTGTCTCTTTCTTAACTAATGTTTCTCTGTGTGTCTCTCCCCCTCCCTTCCACTCTCTCTGCAAATCAGTGGGGGGAAAAATATCCTCCAGTGAGGATTAACAACAGCAGCTACAAAATAATAATAATAATAATAATAATAATAATAATAATAATGGAAAAGTGATCTGGTCCCCTCAGTTTTATGAACTATCATAAAGTCTGACTTTATCATATTCTTTCTCCAAGTTAATTTAGTGCCCTAGCTCTAAGTGTGTAGCTTTTAAAGGTACCTATCTTACTGATACCTGAGAGCAGCCAAATATACCTACAGGGTATTGGAGATGGGTTGGCTGGGGAATGAATAGAGTTGGCATTAAATGCTATGTGGCATTTTTGGTAGTGATCATATTAAATAGAACTTGGCTAAGGTTTATTTACCTTTTGGTTGCTAGAGAATAAGATTGATAACATAGGGCTGTAGATTCTTTTAGATGTGTACCCTAGTATACAGTTTTGGAGGTAGTATGCAATTTTGGAGGTAAAGTATACTTGGGTGCACTTTTGTATTATCTTCAAAGATGGTATTGTCAGTGTTGTTCTACAGAGGAGATGAAACTGAAGAGGCTTTGAAGCTGGCTCCCTGTGGCGCACCACACCATCAGTAAATCTCAAAGGCAAGGCATATTAGACAGGTGTGGAGCATTTTAATCAAAGGTATATGTAAAATGGGTGTGGTATTTATTTCAAAGCCCATGCTTTTTTCTCTGTATGTAGAAACAACAGCTAGATTTATGGAGTGTTGCTCCATGGCTTAGTGTTTTGCCACTTTATATCTATTTTTAAAAATCGAAAGTTCCTGTCTGGCCAGCCTGGTTCAGTGGTTGAGTGTTGACCTATGAACCAGGAGGTTACGGTTCAATTCCCAGTTGGGGCACATTTTCGGGTTGGGGGCTCGATCCCCAGTGTGGGGTGTTCAGGAGGCAGCCAATCAATACTTCTCTCTCATCATTGATGTTTCTATCTCTTTTTCCCTCTCCCTCTCTGAAATCAATAACAAATATATATATTTTTTTAAAAGTCAAAACTGCTTAAATAAATTAATAAATAAAATAAACATCTTTTAAAAAAATATATATATATATTTTAAATATATTTTATTGATTTTTTTTTACAGAGAGGTAGGGAAAGAGATAGAGAGTTAGAAACATCAATGAGAGAGAAACATTGATCAGCTGCCTCCTGCACCCTCCCCACTGGGGATGTGCCCGCAACCAAGGTACATGCCCTTGACCGGAATCGAACCTGGGACCCTTGAGTCCGCAGGCCGACGCTCTATCCACTGAGCCAAACTGGTTAGGGCTAAAAAATATTTTTTTTTTTATTGATTTCAGACAGGAAGGGAAAGGGAGAGATAGAAACATCGATGATGAGAGAGAGTCATTGATTGGATGCCTCCCTGCAACTCATTTATGTGCCCCTAACTGGAATTAAACCCTGGACCTTTCAGTCCGCAGACTGACGCTCTATCCAATGAGCCAAACCAGCTAGGGAATAACAAACATATCTTTAATGGATATTTGAGTTCTTGAAAGCAAAATTATGAAGAAGGAAATGATAGCAGAAAACAGCACCTTTTAAAATTGTAATCTTTCTTTAATCTGCCTTTATCATAGTTTTTGTCTTTGATGATGAACATTATCAAATATATAGTAAAGTAAAAAGAATAATACAGTGCATAGCCATTGTATTAATTTTCTTTTTTAATATATTTTTATTGATTTCAGAGAGGAAGAGAGAGGGTGAGACAGAAACAGTCCACAAGCCAATGCTCTATCCACAGAGCCAAACCAGCCAGGGCTGTTTTTGTTATTGTAATAAATAACCACAAATTGAGTGGTTTTAAAAAAACACCAATTTCTTATTTTCCAGTTATGGAGTTCAGAAGTCCAAAATGGGTCTTGCTGGGCTAAAATCAAGGTGTTATCACATCTGTATTCTTGCTGGAGAATCCATTTCTTTGCCTTTTTCTCTTTCTCTTGGTCACATGATTCCTGGTTTTATGGTGGTCAATGGTCTCATAACTCATTCTTCAAAGCCAGCAGGTTGTGCAAGTCCTTCATCTTCTTTTTTAAAAATATGTGTTGTTTTACTTTTTGTTCTTTAAAAAGAAATCTTCATTGCTGAGAGTATTACAGATGTCTCCCTTCCCCCTCCCCTCTGTCCATCCCCCCCCCCATTTCCTGCCCCACCCCAGGCCTTCACCATCCTATTGTCTGTGTCCATAGGTAATGCATGTATGTATATAGGATCATTGGTTAATCTCTTCCCCCTTCCCTTTCTTTTGAGATTCGTCAGTGTGTTCCATGTTTCCATGTCTCTGATTCCATTTTATTCACCAATTTTGTTCATTAGATTTCTTGTTCATTTATTTTATCTTTAATTTCAATTATTGAAAGATATATATTTATTGCCATTTTACTATATATATATATATATATATATATATATATATATATATATATATTTCTTCTTCCTTGTTCTTCAACATTTCATATAATACTGGTTTGGTGGTGATGAACTCCTTTAGCTTTTTCTTGTCTGTGAGGCTCTTTATCTGACCTTCAATTCTAAATGATAGCTTTGCTGGGTAGAGTAATCTTTGTTGTAGGTCCTTGCTATTCATCACTTTGACTATTTCTTGTCACTCACTTCTGGCCTGTAAAGTTTCTGTTGAGAAATCAGCTGACAGTCATATGGGCACCCCCTTGTAGGTAACTGACTGCTTTACTCTTGCAGCTTTTAAGATTCTCTCTTTGTCATTAACTCTTGGCATTTTAATTATGTTGTGTCTTGGTGTGGGCCAGTTTTCCTCTGCGCTTCCTGGACTTGTAAGTCTATTCCTTTCACCAGGTAGGGGAAGTTTTCTGTCAATATTTCTTCAAATAGGTTTTTGATATCTTGCTCTTTCTCTTCTCCTTCAGGTATCCCCATAATGTGAATGTTGGTACTCTTGAAGTGGTCCCAGAGGCTCCTTACACTATCTTCATATTTTTGGATTCCTTTGTTCTCTTCTGATTGAGTGTTTTTTGCTTCCTCATATTCCAAATTGTTGATTTCTCAGAATCCTCTGTTGTTGAATCCCTGTAAATTATTAATTTTAGTGTATGCTTAATTTCTAACAGTTCTTATTCATGTATTTGACATTCTCACTAATATTTTTGTAAGTCTCAGTAAGTCCCTTGAAGCTCTCATTAAGATCCTTGAGCAACCTTGAACTTTGTATTGAGTAGTTTGCTTGTTTCCATTTCATTAAGTTTTTTTCCCCCTGGAGATTTCTTTCATTCTTTCATCTATGACATGTTTCTTTGTCTCTGCATTTTGGCAGCTTACCTGTGTTTATTTCTTTGTATGAGGTAGAGCTGTTGTGTCTCCTGGAATTGATAGATTGGCCTTGGTGTGGTCCAGTGGCTCAGCCTCCCCAGTTACCTGATTTGGGTACTCTAGGTGTGCCCCTGTGTGGACTTTGTGCACAGTCTTGTTGTAGTTGAGCCTTGATTGCTGTTGGCATCACTGGAAGTTGACCTCCAAGCTAATTAACTGTGAGGACCAGCTGTGACTACAGTGGAAGAGCTGTTGTGCAGGAGACACCCTCTTGGAGCAGGGCTTGCTTCAGTGGGGTTTTGGTGCTCACTGAGTCTGCTCCCCGTAAGTCATGTATGGATGTGTAGAGTTGTAATCCAGTATGGCATGAAGCTGTCCAGAGAGTGCACTGGCTCTGGGAGGTTAAAGTCAGCTATTGCCTGGGGCCACCTGGCAGGAGTTACAGAGAGATCTGCAGATGTCTGCTACTTGTATTGGGCTGGGAAGTGCCTAGACGAGGCCCAGCTGTGAAGCAAGGCAGGCTGGTTTCAGGTGGTGGGCCAATTATTGATAGGTTTGGAGCATCGTGATTCCAGTTGCTTCTTGTTTAAGATATTTTAGGAGAAGTCTGAGCCAGGACAGGCCATTCATATGGAAAAGCATCTGTAAAGAGCTTGGGTGATGCTGCAAATTGGATGGGGTGGGGTCTCAGGGAGATCAACAGGGTGAAGCGAACTGTATGATCCACGCTGATGGAAACTCAGATATGGCTGCCTGTGAGTTCTGCGATAGGGGTAGGTCCCAGCATGGAAATAATGAGCCCTGAGAGTACCCCTATCTGGGAGAAAGCTTCACCCTAGTTCCTGCCCTGGTGCCAGACAGTCTAATTCCTCTCTGTATGTCCCATGATTTCTCCAAAGCTGCCTCCTGGCGCTGAAGCTCAGAGGAAGCGAGATTGTTTAAGTTTGTGCACTTTTAAGAGGAACACCTGGCACTCCTGCAGCCTCTGTGTCACTCAGCCACAATCCCCGCAGGTTTTTACATCTTGAAGTTACAACTTCTTTTTCAAGCTATGGAGCCTTGGGCTGGGGGTCTGGTGTTGTGCTGGAACTTTCTGCTTCTCTTTGAAGGCCTTGGAGATATCACTCCTGATTAAAAAAAAATACCTCATGTGGGTGCCAGACAGCCTGTTTCACACCTCTACCCCTCCTACCAGTCTCAATGTGCTACTGCTTTACTTTTCTAGTTGTAGGACTTCCATTTAGTAAGATTTCAGGCTGTTCTGAATGATGGTGGTTCTATAATTTAGTTGTAATACTCATTTGGTTGTGGGAGGTAGTTATTACCTATGCTGCCATCTTGGCTCTTTGCAAACTCCTTCTTATTGCTGTCCCTCTGGTTCTGTCTTCCAGTTCTCTCACACTCTTAATGAAGTGATCATATGACGTTTACCTGGGTTATCCAGGATAATTTCCCTATTTTCAGGTCAGCTGACTAGCAAATCTAATTCCTGTTGCCCTGTAGCATAACATGTTTACACATTATAGGGATTAGGACATTATTGAGATGATGACAGTATTCTAAAACATCATGATGGTTTTACAGTTTTTTTACTAAAATCATTGAAATGTACAATTGAAATGGGTGAATTTTATGCTACATAAATTTTTTCCCTTTATTGATTAAGGTATTACATGTGTGTCCTAATCCCCTCATTACCTCCCATCCCCCTATGCTACATAAATTTTACTTCAATGAAATTGAGTGTCTGTTTTGTTTGTTTTTTAAAAGATTTAGATGTTCTCTTTTGCTTTTAGGAGTAAGTCCAGATTTCTTAATGAAGTCATCAAGTACATGAAAAGGTGTTTAAGATCATTGGTAAATGCAAATCAAAACCACAGTTAGATATCACTTTACATTCACGAAGATGGCTGTAATGAAAAATAAAAAAGAAAATTGTTGGTGAAGCTGTGGAGAAATAGGGAAATCTCACATATTGTTTGTGGAAATGTAAATAAAATGGTTCAGTTACTGTGGAAAACAGTTTGTCAGTTCTTCAAAAAACTAAACATAGAATTATCATATGACCCAGCAGTTGTACTCCAAGGTGTATATCCAAAATAAATAAATAAATAAATACACACACACACACACACACACACACACACACACACACACACACACACTAGAGACCTGGTGCACTCAGCGGGGGCGAGGGGTGTCTCTCAGCCCTGCCTGTGCCCGTCTCGCAGTCTGGGACCCCTCGGGGGATGTCCACCTGCTGGCGTGCCTGGCCAGCCTAGGTGAGGGACTGATGGCTGTTTCAGGCTGCCCACAGTCTCTTCAGGGTTCGGGTCCCTACTGGGATGCCTGGCTGGAAGCAGTTATCTGGGATTTATTTAACTTACATAATTGAAACTTTGTTGCCTTGGTCCTCACCCCCTCACCCCCCTCGAAGCCTGGGTTGCCCCTGGCAACCCAAGGTCCTAGCAAGGCATGTCTCTGGAGTTTATCTTCTATAATTGAAACTTTGTAGCCTTGAGTAGAGCTCAGGGCCTGCAGGGCCCTGGCTTCCTCCATTGCCTGGGGCAACTCCAGCTCTGTGGCTGCCGCCATCTTAGTTGAGTTAATTTGCATATTTGCTCCTGATTGGTTGGTGGGCGTGGCTTGTGGGTGTAACAGAATGAGGGTTAAATTACATATTACTCTTTTATTAGATTAGAAGATACCCACACAGACACTTGTATATGAATGTTTATAGCAGCATTACTCACAATAGTCAAAAGGTATAGCCCGGCTGGTGTGGCTGTGGTTGAGCTTCGACCCATGAAGCAGGAGGTCATTGGCTCAGGTCCTAGTCAGGGCACATGCCCAGGTTTCAGGCTTCATCCCTGGTGGGTTATGCAGGAGGCGGCCAATTGATGTTCCTCTCTCATCAATGTTTCTATCTCTCCCTCTTCCTCCCTCTCCCTCTAAAAATATCAGTAAAAACATTTTGTTGTTGTTTTACAAAAAGGTAGAAACACCCAGATGCTCATTATTAGATGAATGGATAAACAAAATATGTTATGTACATACAATAGAATATTATTCAACCATATGCTTCCATTTGGGATGAATCTTGAAAACATTTCAAGTGAAAGAAGCCAGACATAGAAGGTGGCATATTGATTTTTATGATCCCTTTTATACAAATTATCCAAAATAGGCAAATTTATAGAGACAGAAAGCAGATTAATGGTTCCCAGGGGAGGAAAAATGAGGAATGAGTACTTAATGGGTATAGGGTGTTCTTAATAGGTATGAGGTAATGAAAAAGTTTTGTAACTAGAGAGAGATGGTGTTTGCAAACATTGTGAATGCACCAAATGCCACCAAATTAAATACTTTTTAAAGTTATTGTATGTTATGTATATTTTACACCAGCATTGTTTTTGTTTAAAGGAAAAATAGTTTGATCCTGACATATTATCAAAGTCACTTAGAAACTAAACTCCTGCCCTGCCATTGTGGCTTGGTGTTTGAGCATCACCTGTCAACCAGGAGGTCATGGTTCAATTCCCAGTCAGGGCACCTGCTGGATTTTGGGCTTGATCCCCAGCAGAGAGTGTGCAGGAGATAGCCTATCAATGGTTCTTGTAATTGATGATTCTATCTCTCTGTCCCTCTCCCTTCCTCTCTGAAATTTATAATTTCCTAATTAATAATGTATGAAAAAAACTAAACTCCTGTAATGCTAGTGTTAAATTTGTGTCCTCAGCCTGCTTTTTAAAAATAGACAAAACAAACAAACAAACAAACAAACAAAAAAAAACCCAAGAGAAGTCAAATCTGTTATCTCAGATTACAAGAATACCCAATGTTAGATGGCCCTGGGGTTGCCTAATTTAGTGGTTCAATTCCAGCATCAAGGACACAGCAATAATTTTCCTCTTTCTGATCTGTCATCCTCAGTATATCAGTCTCATCATTGGGTCTCCTGAGGTTCCCAGTAGATCCCTTCATGTTCCCAAGATGGTTGTGGTCATTCTGTGTGTACTTTTTACATTTACCTTTTTATTATAAACTTTTCAACTCTATAGGAAAAATGTAAAGAATTGTAGTGTGTATACCCTTATGTTTACCACCTAGATTCAACATGGTTAACATTTTTGGCCTAATATTTTTTCTCTATATAAAATTTTTTGTCATTTGAAGGTGGTAAACATCATGATTCTTCACTGTTAACTATTTCAGCATACTTCCAAAGTAAGGACATCATCTTACAGAACCACATACTAAGATACTGAGGTACTGAACAAAAATTCTTTATTAATAAGAATACCCAGTTTATATTTAAATGTACTCAGTTGCTTCCAAAAGCATTATTTTATAACCTTAAAAAAATCAGAATCCAATTAATGACTTCAAGGAAAAATAATTTGATCCTGACATATTAGCCAAAGGCACTTAGAAACTAATATCCTACAATGCCAGTATTGAATTTCTGTGTTCTATATGGCATTTGGTTGTTATGTTTCTTTAAATCCAGAACAGTGCCACCACCTTGCCTTTTCATGCTTATTTTTTACTTTCTATTTGGAAAAGGTTTAATTGCTATGATAGAAGGACCAGTTCTAAAATGTAGTGAGGTTAGTGGGTCAATAAATAGCCAGGAAAAGAAGAGAGAAGAAACAATCTTCGACTTGTTAGTTCTCTAAGAAGTGTATAAATGTTGGTATGACCCTGGCCGGGTAACTTAGTTCAAGTATATCAAACTCGTGGCCCACAATGAATATTTTTGTGGCCCAGCCAATATAACGGTATATAAGAAACATTTTAATAAAATTCTGTGACTTAATTTTTATAATATCTTGTTATATGTAATTATTAATAACTGCAATGTTCACTAATGGCTGATTACTATAATTGTGTTGCATTCATTTCCCTTAATGTGCCTTATGCACAGGCGCACCATTTCTCTCCACTAATACTAGCAGCGAATATTTTAGCAGCCGATTGCCACGCCATTAGTCTTGTATTGACTTGTTTGGTATGCGCAACAGAAAATATTTCGCTTTCGGAGAACAAGGAAAATAGGTTTATTTGCATTACGCTTATTAATTTGTGCAGTTATTCAATGTCTGGTAAGTTAATGTTCAAGAAAAATATTAATTTTTATTAAAATGTTCTATTTCTGTTAATGATTACTCATTTATTTTAGCCCTTTATATTCAGTATGTCTCTATCAAAATCTATGAAAATTGAAGATTTTGGCTTTTTGTGGCCCACATAAACTTAAACCTTGTTTATTTGGCCCGTGTTTGAGTTTGAGTTTGAGCCTTTGAGTTTGACATGCTTGGCTTAGTTGGTTAGAGCATCCTGATAGGCCAAGGTTTCAGGCTAGATACTCTGGTCAGGGCACATACAAGAACCAACGAGTGAATGCATAAATAAGTGGAATAACAAATTGATGTTTCTTCTCCCCCCAACCCTCTCCGCCTTCTTCTCTTTCTAAAGTCAGTTTAAAAAAAAAATGTTGGTGTAACCTTTGTTATTCCTCTTAATGCAGTTTTCTAGAAGTTCTTTTTTCTTATTGCCTTCACATACTAAATAGTACTCATGTGTTAATTTTTAGGTTTTAAAATAGTGAGGATTTTCTTTAGCCCATTTCCTATTCTCTTCCTGTAATCATCTTTCTGTTTTAATGAAAGTCTCATTTTCTTTTCAGGTCATAAAAGTCACAATAGTCTTAAATACATATTTTTGGCCCCTCCCTTTGGCTTCCATGTCAGATTCCAGTTGAGTTGATGTTGGAAAGCCCTAGTAAGAACCACCATCTGTTTTGCTGATCCTTTTTTCAGTCAGGTTTTTCTTCCTCCTGATCCTGGGGAGGGAAACTTAGGGAAGAGTATTACTTTATGCCCAAAGATGTTATTGTCCATGCTTCATTGGTTGGTTCATTATTCTGATTTCTCATTTTAGTTTGTGACCAGACAAGATGGGTTGTTTTCTCTTTCTCATTATTTGTATCATTTTGAATTTCCTAATCAGAGAATGGAAATAGAAGGTATCTAATTATATGTCCTTGAGAATCTGAGCTAATACTCAGACTTCTGGCATTCCTTTTTTAATTCTGATTTCCTGACTTTAACTGTTTTTTTACCCCCATATTTTTGGGTCATGTTTCTGACTGTATATTCAATATATAGATTACTTTTCTTTATAAGACTAATAATCTGACTTATGTATATATACAGAGTACAAAAATAAATGTCCTCTGTAAATATATGCAACGTTATTTGACCACTTTCAAGAATTCAGCTTAACAAGAAGGTTAAAACTATTGTGTTTATAGAATTCATGATGGAAATTAATATGTTCTTAAAATCAGCTGTTCAGAGTGTTACTAGATAATTAGAAAATTGCAGGTAAGTTAAAAAGTGTTATGCTTTTGAATATATATGGTTCAAAATTATATTAATAACTGATTCTATAATAAAAAATTATCAATAATAGTAAATTTTACAAATAGCCAAGAGCAAGTTATTTACCTGTCAGTTCATCTGTGTCTTTATAAAATGAAGGTTGGGCAATATTGCTTCTGAGTTACAAAATTGCATTTCATCAGGGAACACATATCAGCATCACCAAATTCTTTTACTCTGAATTGTGTTAAGCTGATAATCAGTGCAGTTGAAATTGTATTGTGCACCAAGCCCATTTTTTCAGCCCAAGTAGAAAAAGTTTCCTTGGACTGATAGCCTCAGCGTGAGAGGCAGTTGACAGTTGGAGCTTTCCTTGTTTGAGTGTCCCTGGTTTGCTACAAAATCTTTTCTTAGAGGCAGCGGCCGCCTCTGTTGCTGTCTGTTATATCATAGAGTGTCTAGCACATGAATAAATGCTCAATAATTACTTATTGAATGAATGAAATACAACCTGGTGCATTTACATACATTGTCTGATGCAGCCTTCACAGCCGACCTTATAATGCCAACCTTGTAAACCTATATAATAATCTTATATAATAAAAGGGTAATATGCAAATTGACCCTAACAGCAGAACGACTGGGAATGACTCGTCACTGTGACACACACTGATCACCAGGGAGCAGATGCTCAATGCAGGAGCTGCCCCTGGTGGTCAGTGCACTCCCACAAAGGGAGCTCTGCTCAGCCACAAGCCAGGCTGATGGCTGCCAGCACAGCAGTGATGGCGGGAGCCTCTCCTGCCTCCTCAGCAATGCTAAGAATGTCTGGACTGCAGCTTAGGCCTGCTCGCTGCTGGCAGTGGACATACCCTGAGGGCTCCCGGGCTGCCAGAGGGATATCTGACTGCGAGAGGGCACAGAATGATCTGAGGGACCCCCTCCCCACCTGAGTGCACAAATTTTTATGCACCAGGCCTCTAGTATAAAATAAAAGCCAACCTTACAATCCAAAATCTCAGGTTTGCGGTTGAATAAACTGACATAGATGCTTAGCCACTTGTTTAAAGCCCAGAGGTAGGAGCTGCCTCTTCAATAACGTCACTTGTAAAATTTTTACCATTTAAAAAATGTTCTTACTGATTTTAGAGCAAAAGAAAAGGAGAGACATCGATGTGAGAGAAATATTGATTGATTGCTTCCCCCACAAACCTGCAACTTAGGCATGTGCCCTGACTTAAACTGCTGTCCCTTGGATGCTCCAAACAACACTCATCCAACTAAGCCACACTAGCCAGGGCCATTTTAACCATCTTTAAGTGTCTAGTTCTGTAGCATTAAATATATTCACAGTGTTGTGCAACTATCACCATCATTTATTTTAGCCTGTGCCTTTTTCCTCTACTGTTACACTGTTTCCTTCTTTGTTCTTTTAACCAGCTGAAATCAGATTAAAACCTTTTTTTTTTAAGCCAAAAAGGAACATGGAAGTTTAAACTTTCAGGCTGGACTGAATACTGAGTCTGTGTTTTAACTTTCTCATCCTTTCAGTCAGCTCTGTTTCATGTAGAATTCCTTATCCTATATAATAAAAGACTAATACGCAATTTGTCCCCTCCACAGGCATTTAACCTGGAGTTTAACCTGGCATTTGACCAGGGTGTGGGGCAGGTCAGCCAACCAACCACCCGTGGCCCTTCCCCCCCTCCTCCCAGGATCATGCACCAGGCCTCGAGTTGGTTAATGATAGCTGAGTATGTTGTTTTGAATGGGAATACATGCTATCATGTCTGCTTGTTCTTACACTGAATTGGGGCTGTTTGGTCTCTTCTTGCTGTTTCTTGACCCAGTGAGTCAGTGATCAAAATGGCGCAGAGGAGCCATGGAGCCATGCACCCACATTTTAAGCTGTGTACCTCAGAGGACCACTGGGCTGAAGTCCACTCTCCACTGTGTGCTTTGGAAATGAATTTGCTTGGTCATCCTTCCTTCTGCTTTCTGCCAGGAGTCCAGTTCACTACTTTCAGTTTCACTTTGGGCTTTAAAAATCTCTTTCTGAATTACCTGTAGGTACAAATAAGGAGTTTGATGGCTTGGCTGTGGGATGAATTGAGATATGTGCAAGATTTGAGGAGGGGAATGAATCTGCTACGGAGAGTTGCTGGACTTTTCAACTTTTGTTTCTGCTGCAATGGTCTCAAAGTTCTTTCTGATGCCAGGTAGAGCCAGAGATGAAATATGACACAGACAGGGGATGAGAATTGGCAGTTGGTCCTGAGTGCACAGTTTCTTCTCTCCCAAGTGTATTTTATAGCCAAGTGAATAGACAAGTCAGCAGGCTACTTGTTGGAGACTTGAAGCAGGAAAATTATCTTAAAAAAAAAAATCTTATCCAAGGACATGCTTCAAGAGAGGAGAGGAGGTTGAGGAAGGGAGGGAGGGAGAGAGAAAGAGAGAGAGAGAAAGAGAGAGAGAGAGAGAGAAAGAGAGAGAGAAAACATTGGTCTGTTATCGGTTGCCTTCCGTATGCTTCCCTGACAGAATCAAACCCACAACTCAGGATGTGTTCTGTCTGGGAAGCAACCTCTTAGTGCATGGGAGGATGCTGAACCAACGGAACCACTCTGGCCAGGCAGAAAAAATGATCTCTATAAAACGTTTTCAGAAAACAAAATGGAAACGGCTTATTTTTATCACCCACCAATCCCTAAGTGAAAGGCTGATTCTGGATGTATTCCTAAGTCCATTTGTGGGAAGGAGAGGTGGAGCTTCCCCAAGATTGACCAATCATATATTCTTCACTTTGGATCACAGTCAGCTGGATTAGGAAGTTTCAGGGAGACTAAAGTACAAACTTTCCCATTGAATCGTAAGGCAAATGGACACAGTTTGGCCCCAGGCCCAGCTCTGCTCCATGTAAATTTTATCTAGCACACAAAGAACTGGCTCACAGCTGCTGGTGGTGTAATTCTAGGCATTACTGACTAATATAGAAGGCCACCATTGCATGACCTGAGGTGGCTGCTCTAAATATAGTCAGCCTTGCTGGCTGATGCAAACACCTGGAGGAGCAGGCAGGCCCCCCAGCAGAAAAAGTATTTGCTATTGATAGCATGTCTGTTGAACGTCAGACTGTGTACTATGTCAGACCTTATTTCATCGTATGTCTATGCATAATTAAATACAGGTCACTGGATCCATTGGCTTATGGTTGGGTTATGCTTAGAAAAAATGCAATTTATGTTGTTGCCTACTGTGGGAACTAGGAATGATGTCACTAGTTTGAGTAAGACCACAGGAGAAGCAGTCAATGTAATTACTGACAATTTCTTTTATCTCTCCAATGAACAGGGTTTACTTAAACCACTTTAGTGGCCTTTGGTTTCTGGCACTGATATATCAAGCTTTCAGTCATGTGATTCTGTTCACTAAGGGACTCTTGTTTGTGTGCTTGGTAGTTCCTTCTGACATAAAGGGGTTTGTGAGTAATTAAAAAGAACACCAACATTTACAAAATGGTGCTTCCAAAAAAGAAACTACAAATGTCTCATAAACATGTAAAAGATACTTACCCTCTCTCACAAAAAGAGAAAACCATTTTAAGACCTCATTGAGATCTTATTTTTTACCTATCAGATTGACAAAAATCCAAAATGTTGGAGAAATACTGTTGATGAGCAAGTAGGGAAATAGATACTCATACATTCTTGGTGGGAGCATTCATTAAATGAATAACTTTGATTGATGGAAGTTTAAATATAGTGTGTGTGTGTATCCCACGTTCAGAGGCTGTTAAATTGCGTTGTTTACCCATATATTCAGAAAAAATCACTTCTGTCCTGGTAAACAACCTTCTTCCCTATTTATAATGGTTTGGCCCCCTAGCAACTTCAGCGGAAAATTATAGCTAATTTGCCTACAAACGTCAGGTGGTCATAATAATCTGGCCACTCAGTGTATATTAAAACCATAAATATATACCCTTTCACCCAGCAATATCACTTAGAGGAATTTATCCTATAGATGCACTTAGTGCATAAGCTTATTTATGGAAGAACTAGAGGCCCAGTGCACAAAATTTGTGCACGGCAGTAAGGCGGGGGTCCCTCAGCCCAGCCTGCGTCCTCTCCAATCCAGGATCCCTCTCGCAAACCAGGACAGCTAGCTCCTAACCACTCACCTGCCTGCCTGATCCCCTTAACTGCTCTCCCCTTCCGTCCTGATGTCCCCTAACCGCCTCTGCCTTGGCCCTGCAACCATGGCTTTGTCAGGAAGGATGTCTGGAAGATATCCAGTCTAATTAGCATATTACTCTATTATTAGTATAGATTAAAGCTTGGAAACAGTCTCAAAAGTGGACTGGTTACATAAATAATGATGTATCTATAAAATGGACAAAAAATAGTAAGGGTACTCATTATGTACTGATATAGAAATGTCTTCATGGTACAGTGTTGAGTGAATAAAGCAAAGAGCAGTGTCTAATATGTTGCTACGTATGTAAAAAGGGGTGAAATAATATTATTTGTGCATAAGGAAATTCTGGAAAGATATTTAAGAAAGTTATATGAACGATTATGTGTGTGTAGGAAAGAAGAGATAGTTGGGTATTTTTCACTGTATGAAACTTCTTAAACCATGTGCATATATTGCTTTTTAAAAAAAAATTAGAGAAAATTAAAAAAAAATTTTTTT
>PVJC01026130.1:0-24269 GCA_004026665.1 Murina feae
GATCGGCCCGATCGAGCTGGGCCAGCCAGGGGAAGGGGCCGTAGATGGTTGGCTGACTGGCCCCGCCCCCTGGTCAAACTCCCGGTTGAGGGGACAGTTTGCATATTACCCTTTTATTATATAGGATTATTATATAGGATACTGAAAGAGAGAAACCACCAGCCAGGAGTACTATATCCAGTAGAGTTATCCTTCAGGTGTGAAGGAGAAATAAAGGCTTTCCCATATCAACAAAAGCTGAGGGAATTTACCACAAGATCTTCATTACAAAATATATTGAAAGATGCTCTTCTGCCTCAAGCAAAAACACAAAGGTATACAAAACTTTGAGTAAGGTGATAGACAGAATCATGATATAAAGGTTAAAGGGAAAGTGAGCATTAAAAATAACTATAGTTAGTACAATTTGGTGGTAATTCTTGTATCATTTCCCCCTGGAGTTATTGGGAGACTGAAATAATAGATATGAAAAGTGCTTTATAAGATAGACTAGTAAGGAGATTAAACATGTAAGATATCCCTATTTGGTCTCTCTTAAAATGTCTGACCTTGTGATCCACACTGACTGGGAAACAGACCTGTGAAAATTAGTCTTTACTCTTGAGGTCTATAAAGTCATTGTGAACCAGGTTTCCTGCCACTCTCACAATACCTCGGTTTATCAAGAACCTCTTTTATGTTCCTAGTAGAGGTCTAGTGCACGAATTTGTGCACTAGTGGGGTCCCTCAGCCTGGCCTGTGGGGGTGGGCTGACACTGGCTCTCCAACATCTCTTGAGCGGTCCCAGATTGCGAGAGGATGCAGGCCAGGCTGAGGGACCCCACTAATGCACGATTGATGCCGGGGAGGGATTTGGGAGGTTGGCCAGCCAGGGAGGGACCACGGGAGGGCTCTAGGGGGTGTCCATCCTGTCTCGCTCAGTCCCGATCGGTCAAACCCCAGCAGCAAGCTAACCTACTGGTCAGGGCATCTGCCCCCTGGTGGTTAGTGCATGTCATAGTGACTGGTTGACTGCCCCCCTGGTGGTCAGTGCACGTCATAGCAAGCTGTTGAGTGGCCTTAGCATATCATTAGACTATTATGCTTTGATTGGTTGTACGGCCGATCGGTCAACTGGACACTTAGCACATTAGGCTTTTATTATATAGGACTAGAGGCCCAATGCATGAAATTCGTACAAGGGGCTTGGCCCCTGCTGCCGCAGCAGCTGCCTCTGCCTCAGCCCCCGCCTGCCTTGGCAGCCAGGGGCCTCTGCCTCAGCCCCTGCTGCTATGGTTTCATCTGGAAGTGTGTCTGGCCTAATTAGCATATTACACTTTTATTATTGTAGATTGCATGTTTATGAACATGCAGTTTCAAGCATAAGGCTGTACTGGTAACTTCTCTGCTAGACTCTAGGCTCCAGGTTAGTCACCACAGCCTCTCTGCATGCACCCAGGAGCCACTGAGGGCTGCTGCCAGAGTCTCCTGCATGGAAGTCCTCCTCCCAAACGAGCCCCGCCATGTGGTTTCCTGCAAGAGGCAGCGAGGTGTGGAGCCTCCTGAGAAGAAGGTACACATTAGTTTCCAAGAATCCTGTTCTCCAGTCCCGTGCCCCCTCCAGCACATCTTCCATCTTCCTAGAAAACCCTGACGGGCAACCAAGAGGCATGAAGGGAGTGCGAAACTGGTCATAATGAAAGCAATCCCTTAGGGACACCCACTAGGATTTGGAAACTGTACTGGGTAATGGGCCTTATGTCAAAGGCGAGTACCAGAGTGGCAGTCCCCATCCACGGTATGTTATGAAAATGGGTGAGATGTTTTGGCTGCCACCATAATGGGGACTCGGGTGCTATATAGCCTTCCATGTGCGGTGCGATGTACCTCTAAGAGGCAGAGCTAGAACCAATGAACTGGAAGAACAGGGAAGCAGCTTCCAGGAGGTTTTGAGAGAAACCTTCCTATCAGTAAGTTGTCAACAAGGGAAAGGGATGCCTCTGAAGGTACCAAGAGTTCCAGGTTAAACTACTGTTAGGCAGGAGTCCTGAAGTGGGGATGTCCCTTTTAGCCGCAAGAATCTGAAACTTAGCAGGGCTATTTTGGCCAAAGCAGAAACAGTCAACTGGCAGCCACTAAAAATAGTCTTAAGTTTCTGTTCTCTCTTTTCTTTTCTTTTTTCAAAATCCTCACCCGATAATATTTTTCCCATTGATTTTTAGAGAGAGAGATAAGAAGGAGTGGGGGCAGGAGGGGAAGGGAGAGAGAGAAAGAGAGAGAGAGAGAGAGAGAATGAGAGGGTGAGAGAGAGAGAGGGTGAGAGAGAGAGAGAATGAGAGGGAGAGAATGAGAAAGACATTGATTGGTTGTTTCCCACAATTGCTTGGACCAGGCTGAGGATTGAATCTGCAACCCAGGTCTGTGCCCTTGACCAGGAATCGAACCTGTGACATTTCTGTGTGTAGGCTGACACTCTAACCGCAAAGGCACACCAGCCAGAGCCGTCCTCTCTTTCTAATCGCTAACGTGCTGATTCTTACAGATAGCAGCTAATCTGCTGCTCAATTTAGCCAAGGCCTGACCAACAAAGGATGCCAGAGATGCTATTTAAGTCCAGTTTTTCACAAATGCTGAAACCGCAGGTCTGTTGATTTCACTGCTAAATGTGTCCCTGTCCATCTCTAAGAGAGGGGCGAGCACTGAAGCACTAACCAGAGTCCCTGTGGTCTGACCACACAAGCCCTTTCTCCACGTCTCTATTCTGGTCCCTGCCACATTAGACTGATCCGTCTTAGTTACATGTGCACGGCTGTTCCTGACATAGGTGGACTTACCCTCTATTTGTGGAGATACTTACCAGGTTCACATACTAACTACCTTATCCGATTGGTCCGGGATGTACTTACTATTAGGGAGAGAAATGATCCCAAATTCTTCAAATCAACTTGCTGTTCCTTCCAAAGTAAGACTTAGGGCAAGCATATCAAACTTGTGGCCTGTGAGCCGCATGTGGCCCACAATGAATATTTTTGCGGCCAATATAATGGTATGTAAGAAATGTTTTAATAAAAATTTTGTAACTTAATTTTTATAATATCCTGTTATATATAATTATTAATAATGAACTATAATGTTCACTAATGACTGATTACTATAATCATGTCGCATTCATTTCCCTCACGCGCAGGCGCACCATTTCTCTCCACTAATACTAAGCAGCGAATATTTTAGCAGCCGATGGCCAAGTCATTAGTCTTATACTGACTTGTTTGGTGTGCTCAACAGGAAATATTTTGCTTTCAGGGAACAAGAAAAATAGGTTTATTTGTATTATGTTTATTAATTTGTGTATTCAGTGCCTGGTAAGTTAATGTTACAAAAAATATTAATTTTTATTAAAATGTTCTGTTATTTTATGTTAACGATGACTCATTTATTTCAGCCCTTTGTATTCAGCATGACTCTATTGAAATAAACCTATGTTTCTTTGAAAATTGAAGTTTTTGTGTTTTTTTTTTTTGTTGTTTTTTTTTGCGGCCCATGTAAACTTAAATCTTGTTTATTTGGCTCGTGTTAGCCTTTGAGTTTGACATGTTGACTTAGGGAGTTGATGAACAAAAACTTTTTATTGTCATATTACTCATGGATATGTAGGCACAGAATAAAACCAATATATTTGTACAATATATTTTTCAAAGCTGTTTCACATCTATTATTTTATTCTAATGTTACATTAACACACAGAAGTATGCGAGATGTGGGTTACTGTCTCTGAGATAGACGTGAAAAATGGTGTTCAGAAAACACAGTTTGCTCAAGGTCTCATAGGAGAATGTGGGGTCAGAATCTGAACCCAGATCTTCTGACTCCAAACCTGACCTTGTTTTTGGGACCTCTTTCACTATACTGTGTGTATGTGTATGCTTATGCATGCACAAGTGGGTGTGCACATGGGCGGCACAGGCTGGGGGTGTCACTGGTGGCTCCGGCACTCACCTGCTGATCCTGCAGCTTCACTCCGACGACTCTGAAGGTGCTGCTGGCAGTGTTGTGGTAGATGTTGATCCGGCTGAAACCCTGCTGGCCGGGTTTGATGGGTACCCATTTCTTACTGGTGTCATCGTAGACCATCACGGAAGCCCGGGCTTGGCAGATACTCTGTTCACTGCAGAGCAAGAGAAAACTTAAGTGTCAGGGGCAGCCACGAGGGATGGAAGCTGGCTTTGCTCTTTTCTGAGCCAGAGGCCACCTGCTATTGCAGCAGAGAAACCTCCTAACTTCCAGAGCTTCCCGCAGTCTGTGGGAGGGCTGCTCTGGGAGGTGGAGAGTCATTCTCCAGAGACCCCGGGGCTGGAGAGGAGAGTGCTGTGCCAACACCCTCCATAGCGCGGAAACGACGCACAGCTTCCCTTTTAGGGGAAAAGGCGCTTGAATGTGGAAGGAATGACAATAGGCCAACTGTCTCCAGTCCTCCAGGCACTGTGTGAAATAAGGTAATGCAGGAGAGCACTGGGCTCCACAACCTGTGAAGTAGCCACAATCACCCCACTTTGTAGATGAAACCATAGAGGCTTAGAGACCTGGGATACCAATCCACACAGGAGTTCAGTGACTACATTTGGGATTTCCAACCAGTGCTGTCCGACTGTGGAGCACACGGCACAGACAGTCTTCACAACAGCCAACAAAACGCTCCGTTTGTGATATTGTGACAGGGCACCATCACACAAGCTCTGTAGACAACAAAACATGAGGCGATCTTCTCCGAACAGAGCGAGAGCAGTCCAAATGAACACATGGCTGCACCTGCCTTGCTGTACACATTTAGTAATAGCAACATCATCTGTTCAGAATACGACAGAAAACCAGGGAAGAAGCAAAAGAAACCCCTGGGAGAGGAAACAGCCGTCGCTGAAACCAGGAACTCCTGCCACCGAACGCCAAGGAAGGCCGCTGCGTTTGCACACCATCCTCCTCATCCTGAGCAGCTACTTTCTTAGCCTTTGGTGCGTCAGAAGCCCAGGTGAGAAAGGGAAGGCCCGGTTTTAAAGGCAGGTGCACCGACAACAGTGAGGCGTGGCCGCTCCCAGAGAGGGAGGCCATATGGACACAAATGCGTTAGAATTAGAAACAGAAGTTTAAACCCAACAATTTGAGCCCAAATAATTTAGTAGAAGCAAAAGTGTGTGCACTAATGGATGGTCGTCAAAATGAGCCCAAGCTATCGGGAAAAGTGGTATTTGGTCACTTTACCATATTTCTTGGAGGGAAATAAAATATTTGAAAAAGGTCCGACTCCCATCCCCAGTGGTTACTGGATGACGAATCAGTGGCTTTTAGGAGCTGGGCCCTCGGTGACTTGGAAACCCCCACCTGGCCGACATAGTGGGTGCTTAAGTGTCCCTGAGGGCTGAGCTTCCTCAGGACCTGCTCAGCTCCCTGCTGACTTGTATGTCGGAGGATCAGTGTACAGATCATCATCATCATCATTATCATCGTCGTCGTTGTAACAGTGGCTCAGTGGACAGTGCAGACAAGCCTTCCCACATGTACCCTCTCTTTCCTTCCCGAGTCCCTTGTGTATTTCACGGGTCCAGCTAGAGACATCATGTGCCAGTGCTGGGTGTTGAACCCCCTGGGAAAGCCTATGCTGGGCCTCAAACTTGCTGTTGACCCCCAGCTCTGTTCTGGGGTTTCGGAGTCCAGGGTACCTTGATGTCAGCTGTCCACGCTTCATGCTGGGGGTTCTGTCCGGGAACAGATGCATCAGAAGTGAGTCGCAAGGGTCTTTTTGTGCAATTGTGCCTCATCTTTCCCCCATAGTTCACCATTCATTCAACAAACATTTAAGGGGAAATCGGTGATGAGCAAAATAGGCATAGTCTTCTCAGAAGAGAGCCTTCAGGGAAGAGAGAAACCAGCGCTGTGCTCTGCCTTCTGGCCCCCGAAACCATTGTTAATCCTCATCGAGGATATTTTTCCATTGATTTTTAAAGAGAATGGAAGGGAGGGGGAGAGACAGGGAGAGAAACACTGATGTGAGAGAGACACATCAACTGGTTGATTGTTGCCTTCTGCATGGTACTCTGACTAGAGCGGGAATCGACCAAGGTATGTGCCCCTGACCAAACAGAACCTATGACCCCTTCAGTCCAAGGGCTGATGCTCTATCCACTGAGCCAAACCAGCTAGAGCTCACGTGTCTTTTAAAAAAGAGAACGTACTGAGGAAGAGGTGCCCTGCCCCTGGCTAGGCCTTTGGGCCTTGTCCTCATGAAGAATGGTAGAAATCACACTGTACACAGAAACAGAGAGATCTTGGATTAAGATCTCTCTGTCCAGTATAAACTGACCAGAATCAAGTTACAGGCTAAGCTGTGTCACTGCCATGCTCAGCCGCCCTGGACTGCCTCAGGGGCTGGGAGAGATCTGGAGGTGCAGCCTGGTGTCAGTGAACAAAACAAGGATGTCACTGAGTCTGAGGGATGTGAGCTGAAACCCCTGCTCTACCGCTTGCTGGCATGTGACTGCAGAGGCCCGGTGGTGAGTGTCAGCCACTGTCTTCACAGGGCAAATGCCAGGTGGCAGGGCAGCGCTCTCCATGCCCCTGGGTGGTGGCCATGGAAGTGCGTTTCAGACGGAGAGCCTGTGACGGAGCACAGCTGACCGGTGGTCCCAGCGGCCACCTCTCTGGATGCCACCATGTCACACAGAGGCCATGCTTCTCCAGGCTGCTCCGTCAGTGCCCGACACGGACCTCCTCGATGGGGAAACCCTGCTCGGCCTCCTCAGCAGCCTGTGTGCTGTGGTCTGAGAGGCTCCCACTCAGTCCGTCCTTCCTGCCCTCTCGCTGGCACAGATGTTGGACCTGCACCCTGGTGTGAAGCCCCCTGCCTGCTCCTGCTCCCTCCATCCTACACTGATGTCCCCAGGGCCTTGGCCTCTGCTTCTTGGAAGGTGCAAAGTCACACACCTGCTATAGTTTAGGTTCCCCAAGGGCAGGGGCAGGCCCGCCTCATTTTATGCTGTGCCCCTGGAACCTGGCACAGACCAGGTACCTCATAAATGCTTAGGGTAGACTCTCAGGGCTGAATAGAATCCTCGAGATGGCCCAATCCACTCTCATGTCCAAAACGACATGCCTTCTAATGGCTCTAAGTGGGCGTCTAGCCTCTGAATGAAAACCTCTAGCGTGGAACACATGCCCCCCAAAGCAGCCCACCCTGCTGAGGAGTGGTCTCAACTGGGAGGCATCCCTCCTGTTCTGGGACAGTCCATGCCCTGCCCTCCAGAGTCACAAAGGTGTCTGGACAGCGCATGACAGTCCAGTGGACAACTGAAGGGACATCTTGGTTCTTCCATCCATATTCCCAGGACATTAACCCTTGCCACATGTCATTCTCTTCTAGTGAGTCTTGCCTTATTACATTTTCTCTGAGTGTCTGGGTCCTACGATGGGATATGACCATGGCATCTTAGTCTGCCAAACACAGATGCCAGTGAGTCAAAAAAACATGTAGTGACACGGAGCCGAGTGTGGACAGCCACTGTCCTCAGAGCTCACAGCCACGCAGGAAAGGGGACAGATGATTACACCTCCCAGGGCCTGGAGGGTGGGGAGCCGGGGAGCTTCTCTGCAGGCAATGCTGTGAGTGCCCCCAGATGGAGAGCTTTCAGCCCGGTGAATCAGGAAGGCGAATCGGTGGCTTTTAGGAGATGGGCCCTCGGTGACTTGGAAACCCCCACCTAGCCACTTAGTGGGTGCCTAAGTGTCCCCGAGGGCTGTGCTTGCCCTTAGTAGGTGTTCAAACACCAATAGTGATTTTTCTTATTGCGATTATCACCATGGGTTCCTTTTCCTGCTGCTGTTTAACACTAGGTTCAAACTGAACTTGTGGTTACCCCAAACCCTGCTGTGGCCCTGCCTTCATGTGAACAGTGCTTGTCTGCCTGCTTGTTTTATTCCCACTGACAAAACCTAAGTGACAGGAAAGACCCACTTATTCTGCTTCAGGGTTGTCTTGCTTACCATCCATTCGGGGTTTTGTTTTAATAAAATCCTCACTGTACCCAAAGGCATCAGAAACTCCATCTGTCCCCATCACGTATCATTTGAGGAAAGTACGTTTGACAGACAAGTCTTTTCTTTTTAAGTATATTATTTTTGAATGACTGCACTGTTTTTTTTTTTTTTTTTTTTTTAACACGAACACACAATCCCTTTATAAGTTTAGGAAGTCTGTCCCTACGTCCTCCCCAAGGGCCCCATACACTTTGTGCCTGTGTAGACGCGGCCTCAGCGCTCTGCATCCTGTCTGGCTCTGAGGAACCACGTGGGGCTGGAGAAAAGCTACAGCTGATTCTCACAGGGCTGCTTTTATGTGATCAAACAACCAGCTGAGAAGTGGGAATAATCAGAGAAAATGCAGTTGGGTTTGAGCTACCAGATGGATGGACCTTTTCTCCCTGTCCGCCCCCCGCCCCCCCAAAGGACCTAACACTGCTCTCTCAGTCTAACTCTTGGGAAAGTGCAGGTTCCTGCCCCACCACCCCACTCCCTACTGACCAGGAATGAGTTTCTGAATTTGTCCCAGACCGGCAGCCGCCAGCCCAGCCATGCTCTGCCTGTGTACAGACACCTGGACTCCCTCCCACCCTGCAAATACCTGTCAGGGCTTTTCCAGGCATTCCCTACGAAAACCTGAAGAACATTGTAAGTTCACAAGCCAGGGCAGAAGGGTGTAAAGCAAAAAAGGTGACAGAAAGGAATGGGGCTGATCACAAGAGGCTTGTGGGTAGAGAGCATACGCCCAGGGTGGAGCGGGAAGAAGTCCAGCACTAGGCCTGCGCTCGCATCTGCCTCTCAGCAGTCTGTCCTGCTTCTCAGGGTCTGCCCCACTGGACTGTGAGCTCCCTGAAGGCAGGGCTCGCTGTTCCTTCGGAAACCCGGCCCTGTATGTTGCAGACACAAGTGCTCGCTGAAGAACTGATTTGTGAAGAGTGTTCATGATGGTGTGTCCACGGGCACGTGCCTGCGAACCCAACTCCACTTATTCTCAGAGAGCAGCTGCAAAACAAGAGCGCCTGCTATAGGTTAGCATCAGGTTCTCTGCATCCCCACGGCCTGGCCTCAGTCAGTGTAAGGAGGCTGCTGCCTCTGACGGTGCGTCTCGCAGGCTACTTCCAGAGAACGCGGAAATGCGGGCACCGGCCTCCGCTCCTCCGGAGGCTCAGCCGAAGAGCCGCATTCTTTGCAGCCTGGATCTCTTACTGGAAATGGCCTCCCTGTCTCTCCCCAGCGCTGGCAGTGGCCCTGCTCGGCCCGATGCCTGACTTGGTGGCTCCCTTCAGAGGGAACAATCCATCTCTGTCCATCGTGTCTCCTCAGCAGGACTGGGAACCTGGTTTGCCTGGGACGGAAGGACTTCCTGGGAGGTAGAACATTCATCATAAACCCAGGATAGGTCCCAGCAAACCAGGGTGCATGTCACCCTTCTGGAAACTCATGCTCTCTCAACCCCAATAATGATCATGGGGTTGAGCACCTAATAAACCTCACTGGCTACTGGGCCTGGCACCTACTCACCACCCAGCTCTCCTCTTCTCTCCCGCTGGCTGACCACTCGCTTCCTCTCCAGGTGCCCACTGGCACCTGGCCTCTGTCCCTAATATACTCATGGCCCCTAACAGATCCTACTCTATGGCCTCTTTGCTCTAACTCATGCTGTGCCCTCTGCCTGGGTGCTTTTCCAGCCTAGGCTGCCAGTAATTGCTACGTATCCTAACGTCACCTCATTTAGAAAGGCCTCCTTGAAGACACAGGGCCAGCAAGGGCCACTTCCGCGCGACTGGCTCCCCCTCGGGGTGATCCAGGGCTCTGGCCACAGTTCCCTTCCCGTTTATATCTGAATTTCTAAAACAGGGCAGACTCTTTGCTGGTTCCAGGAACCTCATCCTTGCTCTCCTGTGATGCTACCCATACCCTGCTTGGTGCAGATCAGGGAGAGAAGGGCAATCTGTCCACACAGCCCAACTGGCAGCCCGGTGGTAAGGCCTGGTCTGACAGCAAAAGCATCCTCCGGGACATTTGGACCAATTACAATTACTTCCTGGTGTTACTTAAGCAGTTAAAGAAGATGCTTCCTCTGCCTCATATACGTTCTCCTTCCTACACCCACAGGTTTGCATCTCAGCGTTGCTGAAAGCTCAGGTCGTGTCGCTGCCTTGAGAGAACACCTATTCATTCATTCCCACTCACTGGTCACTAGCAAGAGGGAGGCCCTCGGCTGGGCCCTGGGAAGGGCATGGCGTGTCTCTGCCCTTAAGGAGACCCCATCTAGCAGGAAAACCAGGCAGTTACAAAATGGCACAGGACAGTGCTATTGTGTTGTTTAATTTTTTTAAAAAAATCTTAATTGTTCAGATTATTACAGTTGTTCTTCTTTTTTCCCCCCATAGCTCCCCTCTTCCCAGTTCCCACCCCACCCTCTGTCCTTACCCCCTCACCCGCTGTTCTCATCCATAGGTGTACAATTATTGTCCAGTCTCTTCCCGCACCCCAACACGCTTTTCCCCCCGAAAATTGTCAGTCCAATCTCTTTCTATGCCTCTGATTCTATTCTATTCACCAGTTTATTCTGTTCCATCAGATTTTTTATTCACTTGATTTTTAGATTCACTTGTTGATATATATGTATTTGTTGTTCATAATTTTTATCTTTACTTTTTCTTCTTCCTCTTCTCAAAGGATACCTTTCAGCATTTCATATAATACTGGTTGGGTGGTGATGAACTCCTTTAGCTTTTTTTTTGTCTGTGAAGCTCTTTATCCGACCTTCAATTCTGAATGATAGCTTTGCTGGGTAAAGTAATCTTGGCTGTAGGTTCTTGCTATTCATCACTTTGAATATTTCTTGCCACTCCCTTCTGGCCTGCAAAGTTTCTGTTTAGAAATCTGCTGACAGACGTATGGGTGCCCTCTTGTAGGTAACTGACTGCTTTTCTCTTGCTGTTTTTAAAATTCTCTCCTTGTCTTTGCTCTTGGCATTTTAATTATGATGTGTCTTGCTGTGGTCCTCTTTGGATTCCTTTTGTTTGGGATTCTCTGTGCTTCCTGGACTTGGAAGTCTATTTCTTTTACCAGGTAGGGGAAGTTTTCTGTCATTATTTCTTCAAATAGGTTTTCAATATCTTGCTCTCTCTCTTCTTATGGCATCCCTATGATTCTGATGTTGGTACGCTTGGAGTTGTCCCAGAGGCTTCTTACACTGTCTTCATATTTTTGGATTCTTTTTTCTTTTTGCTTATCCATTTGGGTATTTTTTGCTTCTTCGTATTTCAATTCTTTGACTAGATTCTTGCGTTCCTCTAATCTGTTGTTGGATCTCTGTATAATATTCTTTATTTCAGTCAGTGTATGCTTAATTTCTAGTTGGTTCTTTTTCACATCCCCGAGGGTCTCATTAGATTTATTGAGGGTCTCACTAAGTTTATCAGCAGTTTCTAGGAAATTTTTGAAAAACCTTATAACCGTGGTTTTGAACTCTATATCCAGTCATTTGCTTTCCTCCTTTTCTGTCATTTGTGATCCGTTTGTCTCCGCATTTTGGCTGCTTCCCTGGGTTGATAGAGTGGCTTTCTGTGTTAGGTGATCACTGAGAGGAAATGATCTCCAAGCCACTTGGTTATGCGAATCAGCTGTGTCTACAGTGGGAGAACTTCTGTGCTGGAGACACCCTTATGGGGCAAGAGTTGTTTCAGTGGGGCTTTGGTGCTCACTGCATCTGCCCCGAGTGTGTCCCTTATGAATCTGAGGAGTTGTATTTAGGATTGTACCACTCAGACCCCTGGGTATGCTGGCACTTGTATCTCCAAGGAGGTGCTATTTTAGCCTTTGCCTGAGGCTACTCAGCCTTTTATATTCAAAAGCCTCTACTCGCAGCTTGGGTGGGGTGGGCTCTCAGGGAGTCTACAGGGTGGAGCAACCAGCTATGGCCGATTCTCAACCCTGCCCTAAGAGGCACCGGGTCTCAAGCCGCTCTGGAGTTCCTACTGATGCCAGACGGTGCCAGATAGTGCCTGATGGTGCCAGACAGTCCAGCTCCTCCCCGTATGGTTCTGAGTCCCCAGAAACTTGCCTGGAACTGGAGTTCAGAGCTGTTGGGGGCTTGTGCCTCCCTCTGGTGTGAAATGCTGCCAGCCCTTTCCTCGAGCCCCTTCGCGCGCACCTCCGTACCTCCTCTGAGCCTCAAGTCTCTTTCTAGTTGTAGAATTTCCACTCAGCCAGCCTTCCTGTGGGTCTGGGTGGTGTCTGTTTTTTCTTTTCGTTGTTGTTTTAAAATGGTTGTGCACAGCCGCAATTCTGGTGTTTACCTATGCCGCCATCTTGGTTCGCCTATTGTGTTTTTTTATATGAGGGTGCCCAGTACCCAGCTGGCGCTGTCTGTGCCTAACGGGTGTGTCTCTACTGCCAGCCCCCTGCCAAGGCCCCAGGAGCCTCTGGTTACTCTCCAGCTTTCACGGGGGCCAGTTAGAGTTCATCTTCTCTCTGAGACTATGAGCCCCTTGAGGGCAGCCAGGTCTGACCCCCAGGGCCCCCTCCACACCCACGTTGGGGTGGCACGGTAGGTTCTCAGGCATGGGCTCAATAGCTGCCAAGGGAATAAGAGAGTGAGGGAGCAGTGGGAGGCCAGAGGGAAGTGGCTATAAATAAATGTTCCTAAAGCCAAGCAGTAGCAGAGCCAGTTTGTGAAATCCTGACTTGTTTACGTTCAATATACAAGCCGGGAAAGTGAACTTGAAAAGCAGGCTGAGAATCAGAGCGGCCGCACCAGGAACGCAGGCTCCGGCTACCTGTCCGGGGCTCCAGGACAGGGCGCGCCTGCCCTCGCCTCCGAGGACCATGGCCTTTGTCAACGCCTGTGATTTCACGTGAAGCTCAAAACAATGAATGATTAGGAGGGAGTGATCACCTTTACCCACTTTACACTAAGTGACTTATCCAGAGTTCCCCAAGGCAGGGAGACACCCCTGGTCGGGACCCCACCTTCCTCCTCCTTTTTCTGGAGGCCTCTCCTTCAGGCTTCTCAGGCCTTGCTTCCTCAGTGGGTCCATGGACAGGCTGACGCTCTAACCATTGCGCAACGCCAGCCAGGGCTAAATGCTTGCTTTGAGTTTGCCTAGTTTTGCCAGGTATTGCATTTCTCAGCCTTCATGGATTCCTTGGGGGTGGGAGGGACCACAACTCACCTTTGATCTGGCCACCCCCTTTTTTCCTATCTCTTTTCTTGCATTCGTTTACAAAATAAACCAAGACAACACTCCATTTACTGAGTACCGACCATGTACCAAGTATATTCCAAGGCCCAGTGCTCAGACAAAACTCAACTTTCTCTTGAATAAAAGACATGGTCTCTGTTAATGGGGGGGAGGCCCACAGTGTGCAGGTGTGTGCCAAGTTCTGTGGATACAAGGAAGGCATGCTTCACCCTGCCAGGAGGGAGCGGACCATTCAGGCAGAGCGAACAGCAGCAGCAAAGGTTCGGAGAGGAGGGCATCCTCAGCCATCAATCACCTGGGCTCTGTAGCTGCTGCAGGCACATCAGGGGGAATGGGAAGATCTACACCAAGGGTGTCATCACCAGGTCCCATCAGTGACTGAGAAACAGGCTGGGGAGCACAGCCTTGTCAGAGCTGAGTATCTGCAAGTACTTTTTTTGGACGGAGGAAACAGGCCTGGAGAGGGAAGTTTCTCAATGCCCTGCGGCTAATATGTGGAGGGGCCTGGACTAGGCTATAGGGCTTCCTGCTTCACTTGGTAAAGCATGTTTACTACACGTGACATCACCTTCTATATGTCATTTCCCCCCAGAACCATTTGAAAGTAAGTTGCAGATATACTGGAATCCTAAGGTGTTCAGCCTATATCCTTTCAAATAATGACATTCTAATATGTAGCTCAAATACCATTATTGTACCTAAGAAAATAAATAATTTACCCAATTGTCGCTAAAATGTTTTAATCTTTAGGGATCCAGCATCCACTTCACGTGTTACATTTGGGTTGTCTATTTACCCTCTTTTTAAAGCTGGAAAGTCAGGCCATTTCTGTTTGTCA
Source organism: Murina feae (assembly GCA_004026665.1). Taxonomy (NCBI): domain Eukaryota; kingdom Metazoa; phylum Chordata; class Mammalia; order Chiroptera; family Vespertilionidae; genus Murina; species Murina feae. The sequence goes on from PVJC01026130.1 coordinate 14,095, forward strand.
TTGATACTGATTTCTGTGTATAAAGAGTTTAGGCCAATTGTCTTGTAGGCTGTCATTCTGGATTGTTTCCCCTGATTAAATTCAGAGCAAGAATGGGACAGTGGGGACCTATTGTGTCACATCCCATCAGGCAGCCCCTAATGCCAGGTGCCTTCTCTTTGAGAGGCAAGGTGGGTGCAGGGGGTGATCGCCAGGTCTCTGCAACGGAAAGGTACATTTCCTCTGGGCAGTAGTGAGTCACCTGCAGGGTGACTGTTTTTCCTTAATGGGGACAAGCTTGATACAGATTTAAGGTGTTCTAATGTTCGTTCTGAAATAGTTCATGCCTGTGAGAAGGTTTCCCTGATGCCACACCCAGACTAGGACATGTGCTGCCTCCTAGATGTGAGTGCAGGAGGAACCCCTGCATCCCCTCCCATCCCAGCCCCCTCCCTGTCTCCATCGTGCTTTTCGTAGTACAGTCACCACTGAACATTCCCGAGTGGCTCTCAAAACCTTGTGTCTCAGGACCGCTTTACACAGATGAATAGTACCGAGTTTGTCAAAAAGCTTCTATTTGTGTCAGTTACGTCTGTCCATATGCACCACATTTGAAATGAAAACTGAGAACTTTTAAAACACAAGCACACACTGCATTACTTGTCAGTGATAATGTCAACACATGTCATGCGGCCTCTGGAAAATTCCACTGTTCACTCATGACATAAGAGTGAAAAAGGCAAATAATGTCTCAATATGGTTATAAAAACAGTTTTGAGTCACAGACCACTAAAAAGTAGGCCTTCTGACCACATTTTGAAAACAGTGAATTGAATTTGCATATATTAATATGCAGAAATTTGAATGGTGACGTTCAAGCCCCGTTTTTATGAGCATAACAATTAAAGAAAGGCTCTAGGTAAATAAAAAAGAAATTTAGTGTTAAACCCAGACATCTTTTCTTTCACCCAGATTGGGAGGGATGATCAGACTGCGTGTCACGTGACCCAAGATGTTCTTTGCCTTTTCTCCACTATAGCCCCGTCCCAGATGCTTGGACAGCTGGTGCCACCTCTCTGGGAAAACATCCACCAACTGCTGGGAGAGTCTGAACCTGTCTCACACCCACACTTTCTTTCAAGGCTCCCAACACAACCCTTCCCTTGGGGAGCCATCTGATAGGCCATGTGGACAATAGGGCTACTGTTACTAGTACACATTCCAATATATCCCAGTGTGACCACTTGTGGAAGTAGAATGAATTTCAACACAGCCTTGGGACAGCTGTAAAGAGCTGGTTGGGCCAAGGATGGTGACAGTGTGAACTAACAGTCCAGCTAACATCCCTGCCCATCAGAATGGCGACTCGGCTCAGTTCAGTAAACACCTGCATGAGGGCACAGCATTACCTAGGCATAGCGATGGTCAGAAATGAGTAACCCTGCCTCCTGCCCAGAAGAGTCTAGACAGAGAGGGGAGATGGTGAATGAAGGGATGGGCAGAGAAATGCATAGGAGCTACAGGACAGAGAAGGCCTTTCTGTCTCATGGCATCCACCATGTGAGATCAGAGACTGCAAAGGGTAACAGAGACCAGGAGGCCTCGACTCTAACCCTTACTCTGCAACTTGGGGCCAGTTCCTTCGAGAGGCCATAGCGAAGTCTAGCTTCTGAAAACACAAGGGACCTAGCTTCACGTCCCAACTCTGCCAGTGATACCAGTGGGACTTGGGACAAATAACCTCACTTTGCTGACCCTGGTTTTCTTGTCTATAAAAGGGAATGACAGCAGAGCACCTGGAGGATGAGGATTAAATACAGTATATGCAACATAATAACATAATGCTTGGCATGTAACCCAAACGGGGATGGCTGGTATTTTCTCTTTTATGGGTTCAATTTCCGAAGAGAAGCCACTGGACGAGATCAGTTCCCAACCAGCTGTGCCCAGGACACCTGAGGGACACGAACACTCTCATGAGAACCATCCGGGTCCATTATGCTAATGCTGCTCGTGGGGAGCACACAGCATTCTCTGGGACAGAAGACAGAGAAGCTCCAAGGAGCTCCCACGTGATCTGGCTGACATCCAGGGGAAGAGTAATGGGAACCCATGGCCTCCAAGACCCCGGGCCTCAATATCCTGATCTACTAGCCAGGTACTAGCACACTTCAAATTCAACACCAGGAGCAATGCAACTCCCCGCTTACCTTCAAAGAAATACCGAGGAATACTTAACAAAGATGAAAGAGAGTTAGTTTGGCTGAGGTGGAGGGTAAGGCCCTGAAGCACCTCTAACCTAGATGATCTAGTGCAGACAGACCGTCTCTAGTCTCCTATGTCCTTTCAAGATGGAAACCTCTCGGATTTCTACAATTTACTAGTAAAACATTGCATGGCTTCCTCCCCGCTTACTTCTGAGACCATTCCCTGCAGTCAGCAGCTGACATTTTTTTAAAAATTGTTTTTTATTGATTTCAGAGAAGAAGGGAGAGGGAGAGAAATAGAAACATCAATGATAAGAGAATCACTGATTGGCTGCTTCCTGCATGCCCCCTTACTGGGCATTGAGCCCGCAACCCAGGCACGTGCCCTTGACCGGAATCGAACCTGGGACCCTTCAGTCTGTAGGCTGGCGCTCTATCCACTGAGCCAAACCAGCTAGGGCCAGCAGCTGACATTTACAACTGAAAGAGACTTGGTCCCTCCGGACTCTGAAAGTAAGCATGCCCCTGAAGTGGGAAGTTTTCTGTTCTCCACAGCTGCACCCACAAATTCTTTAACCCTCAAGGTAACTTACTAAAATGGTAGAAAAGTGGCTGGAAAGGAGGAGTAAAGCCAATCACGAAAACCCGGCATGTGTGCCCGGTCCTGTTAGATCCTAGGCTCTGCCCCCGCAGCATCCTCCGACAAGTTCTACTCACGCAGCTTGCTTCCAGAGAGCCTGAGTGTCCTGGAAAACTCCAGTCCTTCCTCAAGAGCCACATGACTGTGAGCCAGTGCCCGGGCTGGGCTGCCTCACCCACAGAGCCAGCGATAGCACCTTCCTCAACTGCCCACAGGGTGAAACCAACCAAGTGAGAAAACTGGGTCCTGGCTGGTAGCTCAGTTGGTTAGAGCATCATCCTACGATGCCAAGGTTGAGGGTTCGATTCCCAGTCAGGGCACATTACAAGAATCAACCAGTGAATGCATAAATAAGTAGAACAAGTGGATGTTTCTCTCTTTCTCTTTTTCTAAAATAAAAGTTGGTAAAAGTACTTTGGATGCTGTGAAGTACTTTTAAAGCAGGGATTATAACTTTATGCTAAGATTCAAAGCTGTAATGAGTTAATCAAATAAATGCCCCAAATCCCAGGAGGTAAAACTGTCTTATCACCCACCATCTTTCTTGGAGTTAGTTGTAGGGCAGAGGAGTCCTGTCAGATGTAATGTCACCTGGTTAACAACGCAGACGCTGACCCGCTGTGGCCCACATTTGTGCCAAATAGCAATAGCCCCATGCAGACGGCCCAGACAGTCCAAGTCTCTCAGGCTGAGGTCAGGACTCTGTTTTTACTCTGTTAGTTCATGAAGTTTCCATTGTGAAAGGAACCTCAGTTCTTCCCTCTTTGCTCCGCCTTCAGAGAAAACAACCTGAATGTTCTCAGGCTGTTCTGGAGAGACGAGCCAGGACCCATCCATAGCACATGAGCCAAACCACAAGCCCCTTAGACAGATCAGACCCCCTCTGCACACAGAAGCCATTAAAGACCACAGGCATCCAGAGACACAGACCGCGCCACGGACAGACCAGCAGAGGGAAGTGCACCACTGTCATTGTCTTGCTGTGTGACCCTGGGGAAGTCCTATGCCCTCTGCTCTGTCCCTGGAGCTCCCCACTGTACAACAGGGGACGTGGGATGATTTCTGTGGCCCCGTCAGCTCTACACCATCATGATTCTAGGTTTCCTCTTGACATCCCTCTGTCCCCTTTTTGGTCCCAGTACTCACATCATGGCCATCGCTGGAAGGCTTTAGGGAACTCGAAGAGGTGAGTCCTGTACTCCTACCAGCTACGTTGATCACAGGACCACAGACCCTCAGGAGGCAGCAACTTGGTTTTCAGACTCTACTTAAAACCAAACAGGAAAAGGAAGCTGAACCAGAGACAAAGGGGAAACAAACCCCAGTTGGAAACTGAAAGCTAGGTAGAAAATGGAGAAACAAGAGGTTCCCAGGCAGAGCCCCACCAGCGTGGGTGGCAGCGAGCCACTGTGGGGCCTGAACCACCACTCACAATTGCAACCTCAGGCCTCCAAGTGCTTCCTGCAGAGGCAGGGGCCCGGGTGGGACTGGGCTGTGGTGCTGCCTCCACTGCTGACCCTCCCGCCCTATCTCAGAGCCCCCTGACAGGGCCAGGCCTGGGCTCTCCCATCTGTTACAGACGGCGGCTCAGCACGCATGCTCCCTGCAGGCCTTCATGAAAAGCTCCAAGACCTCAGAGGCATCCTCACTCATCTTCCAGAGAAGAAGACTACATGATGATGTTGTAATAGCTTAACAGTTTACTTTGGTAACCATTTTAAAAAAAAAAAATTTTTTTATTGATTTTAGAAAGGAAGGGAAAGGGAGAGAGAAATAGAAATATAAATGAGAAAGAATCATGGATTGGCTGCCTCCTGCATGCCACACACTGGAGATCGAGCCCAGAACCTGGGGAAGTGTCCTTGACCAGGAATTTAACCATGACCTCCTGGTTTATAGGTCGATGCTCAACCACTGAGCAACACCGACCGGGCTCTGGTAATCATTTTGCACTTCTTTTGGGGAGCTGCGTCTCTCTCATGGTGATATTTCAGTCAGTGACTTAGGGCTTGAAAGGTACATGCTTGGGGATAACTGGAAACCTGGTGTCACTTGTTCTCTACGTAACCTGGGGCTTCAGTTTTCTCAAGTGTGAAAGGGGGCTGGCTGCACAGGGTCCTCGTGAAGATGACAAGATCCATTCATTCCCAATCTTCCATTCAGAATTTCCCGAGAACCCAGAGTTACACATTGTACTAGAAATTAGAGACAAAACACGGAAAAGAACACAACACTTGTCCTAAAACAGCTCCCACAGTTTAGCAAGGAAGAGACTGACATGTTAGCAAATAGACAGAATAAAATGTTGTTATTGATAGAGTCAAAACCAGCTGTACAGAGTTCAGTACGAAAGAAAGATCGGCTCTAACCGGGGAGCTGAAAGCACTTGGGACGCTGATGACGCGTCCTGCATGGCTTTCAGCACCACACAAGGTGCAGACCACAAATTTTGACATGTTATGGCTTTTGTTTTCTTTTAAGTTCAAAATATTTCCTATTTTTCCTTGTGATTTCCTCTTTTATCCATGCATGATTTTAGATTATGTTTAATTTCTAAATATTTGGTTTTCCTACATCTGTTGCTGTTATTTTGTTTTTAAAAGAAAGCTTTATTTATTTATTTTTATTTAAGAAAGGAAGGGAGAGGGAGAGAGACATCAACGATGACAGACAATCATTGATTGGCTGCCTCCTGCACGCCCCCCACTGGGGATCAAGCCCACGAGCTGAGTATGTGCCCTGACTGGGAACTGGACTGTGACCTTTTGGTTCATAGGCTGATGTTCAACCCACACTGTCTTTCAGGGCTCCCACCAGCTGGGCTGTTATGGTTTTTTATTTTTAATTTAATTCTACTATGGTCCAACAACATACTTAGTATGATTTCTTCTTTTGTTTTTCTTTGTATGATTCCAGGACTTTAACATTTATGGAGACTTGCTTTAAGGCCCAGCATCTGGTCTACCTTGGTGAATGTGCTATGTGCACATGGAAAGAATGTGCATCTGAAATTAGGGGCAGTGTTCTAGAAACGTCAATTAGGTCCAGCAAGGCCATTCAGACCTTCTACGTCCTTGCTGGTTTGTTGCTGATTTGTTTGTTTTTGTCTAATTGTTCTATCAACCGCCGAGAGAAAGGTTTAAGACCTCCAACCGTGATTGTGGATTCGTCTATTTTTCTTTAATTCTACCCATTTTTATTCCAGGTATTTTGAAGCTCTTTTTAGGTCCGCATATTTTTATGACTCATATCGTCCTGATGTGTTGACCCTTTCCTCAGGATGAAACGTCCTTCTTTATCACTGGCAGCACTCTTTGTCTTTAAGTTGACTTTATCTGACATTAATGTAACCCTTTGAGCTTTTTAATGCTATCTGCTGGGTATACCTTTTTCCATCCTGTACTGGTTTTCTATTGCTGCTGTAACACATTACCACAGGTTTGTAGCTGGTAACAACACATATTGATTATCTTCGTTTTGTAAGATAATAGTAGGTAAGAAGTCTGACATAGAGCTCAGGTGTTGCAAGCACTGTCTCCTTCTGGTCAGGGCACATATTCTGGAGAATCATTTCTGTGCCCTTTCCAGCTTCCAGAGGCACCCTGTGCCCCTGGCTCATGGCCCCTTCCTACATCTTCTCAGCTACAGTGCAGCATCACTATAACTCCTCTTCCATCCTAACATCTATTTCAGATCATGGCCAGAAAAAGGTTCTCCACCCTTGTCTCTTTTTATGGTCATATTTTAATTTCTTTTTGCTTTTATATTTTTCCTATCTTTATTGAGGTATAATTGTAAAAAAACCCCACACTGTATATTTAAGGTATGTGACTTGACGTTTTGATATATGTATACATTGTGAAATAATCACCACAATCAAGCTAATTAACATATCAATCCATATCGATCATCTCATAGAGTTATCTTCTTTTCCGGTATTTGCCCTGACCAGGAATTGAATCGGCAACCCTTATGGTGGGTGGGACGACACCCAACGAGCACAGGGCTAGATACTCCACTTTTAAGAACGCATGTGATTAGACTGGGCCCAACGGATAACCCAGAACGACTGCCCCATCCCAAAGAGCATAACTTTAATCATATCTGCAAAGTCCCTTTCGCATGTAAGGTAACGTATTCAGAGGTTCTGGGGATTAGGGTGAGGTGGTGGCACTACTCTGCCTACTACACATCTTTTTATCCTCAACCTGCCTATTTCTTTGTATTTAAAGAGCGTTTCTTGTAGACAGAATATGATTTTCATCCAGTCTGATAATCTCTATCTATTTAATTTATTGGTATGGTTGGCTGTTGGTCTGCGATTTTGCTATTTGTCTCATCTGTTTTTAGTTTCTCTCTTTCTCCTTTCTTACACTCTTTTAAGTAAACTAAATACCTTTTAGAATTCAATTTTAGTTTTACTATTGTCTTTTTTAGCTATATGTTTTTATATTTTAGAGGTCTTTCTAGGTATTAAAACATGCATTCTTAACTTTGAATACTTAGAATTAATATTGTACCATTTCATGTAAAATCTAAAAACTTTACAACTGTGTAAATCCACTCCTAACCTTTATGGTATAGTAGTCATAGGTATTACATATTCATAATACAATGTCATAGACTTTTGTCTTAAATGATCACATACACACACATATAAATATATAATTATAAAACATTCTTTTATATTTACCCATATGTTCATCCGTTCTGATACTCTTCATCTTTTCTAAACCTGAGTTTCCTACTATAATTTATCTTCTACTTGAGGAACTTTAGCATTTCTTATATATCAGGAATGCTGGCAATAAATTCTCTTAGCATTTTTTTTTAATCTGAAAAAATATCTTTATTATTGAAGGTACTTTTTTCTGAATAGAGAATTCTGAGAATTGTTTTTCATTTCAGCACTTAAAAAAATGTTCTACTGTCTTCTGGCATCCATGGTTTCTGATGAGAAGACGGCCATCACTCATATTGTCATCCTTTGTATATAACGTATCATTTCCTTTGGTATCTTTTAATATTTTCTCTTTTTCTTTGGTTTCCAGAGTGTGACTCTGATGAGCTTAGTGTGGTGATCTTTATATTTACCCTGCTAGAGGTTTGCTGAGGTTCTTGGATATGTCAGTTAGGGCTTTTCACCAAATTTGGGAAATTTTTGGTAATTATTTCTCCAAGAATTATTCTTCTGCCCTCTGGGACTACAATTACACATATACAGATCTTTTGGTATTATTCATAAGTCATCAAGGTTCTGTTATTTTTTTCAATATTATTTCCTTCGTTTTCAGATTTCTATTGCACAGTCTCCAAGTCCACAAACCCCTTCTAATACAGTCTCTGCATCAAGTTTAATCTCATCCAGTGAATTTTAAAGTTTCATTTCTAATATTAGAATTTCCATTTGGTAAATTTTTTATAATTTCCATTTCTCTGTTGAGATTCTCCATCTATTTACTCATTATATTCACCTTTTTCTTTAAGTCTTTGAACATATTTATAATAGCAACTTTAAAGGACTTGCCTGCTAATTCCAACTTCAAAGTTACGTCAGGGGCTACTGATTTTTTTTTCCAATTAAATACAGGTAACATCTCCTTAATGTTCATTAATTTATGACTGTATGCGAGACATTGTTCTTATACATTGCAAAGAGTCTGGGTTGTACTGTTTTCCTTTAAAGGTATTGAGTTTGTCCTGGCAGGCAGGTACATTATTGGCAGATCCTTTAGATGCTGTGCAGCTTGGATGAATTATTTTTTAAGTTCTATTTCCATTTTAAACTTAGCCCTAGGGTGTGACCCTTATTCCAGGACACAGTCCTTACTGCTAAGGTGTGGCTGTTCGGGGGTGCCTGAGGTGCTCAGCAAGGTCTCTTCATTCAGGTTGACTGGGATCTCCAACATCTAGCAAGTCATGACCTTAAGCATCATCATTCGTTAGCTCCACAGTGTGCAATCTGTGCCAAGCCTCATGGATAGTCTCATTCTATACACGTATAGCTGGTCCTTAGCCTATAATACAAAGTGAATACCTACACAGACTTTGCTATCCTTGCCCTGCCCTGCAATGTCCAGCTATTTCAGTAGCCAGGAAAGCCAATGTCTGCCCCTGAGCTTATATGATTAATATTAGCTTGAGCTCCACCATTCTGTGCCAAGACCAGAAGAGACTCCAGCAGAAAGCGAGAGCTACTGTGGGACTTATCACGTGTGTTTCTCTACTCAGGGATAAGAATCCTGTGCTGCCTGCTCAGTGCCTCAAACACCAAGAATTTAATAGTTTTTGTGAGTTTCAGTATCCTTCGTATAGTAAGGTGCTCTGTATATTTTGTTCAGTTTCATAGTTGTTTTGTCAAGAGAGCAAGTCCATCATCAGTAGTCTGTCATGGCCAGAAGCAAAAGCAGATTTATGATTCTTAAAGTACTAAAAGGTATTCTTTTTCATTTTGTGAGGATTTCCTGAGGATGTTAACCTGAGTGTAAACACCTTCACTGTGAGAATGTGCCTTTCACTTTCATCCCTCATTTCCTGTCCTCCACACATGCTACTGCCTTTTCTTGGTTTCAGAAGTAGGTAACAGGGAAGAGTAAACTTTTGGGGGCATTCTTTTAACTCAACAATCTAGCTTTCATAAGGCACTTGAGTAGAATTATGAGAAAGAGCAAGAAATGTGGAAAGATTTTTGCCCATGGTGTTATGAGATATGTCCCTGGGCATTCACCTCTCACTCTCCACCCTGGATTCCTCATCTGTTCAATGAAAGGACTGGTTATGTTAATAATTATGGATTGCAGGTAGAGCACCAATCCCTAAATCAGTTGGGTTGGGACAATAGAAAATGTTGGAAAAACAGGATAGGAGCTATTGGCAAAGAGCAATTTAGTGATAAAATTAAGAAATGTCCTGTTTTGTGTTACTATCAATTGAACTCAGCACCTCTTACACTATTTAGGATATAGTAAATATGAGGTATATGTTGATTGCGTGAATAGATATATGAACGAGTGAATAAATGAAAAGGAAGGACACCAAATCTGACACAGGAAATTAAATGCTGAGGCATTTGGCTCTGGATCTTGAATAAAGTAAATATAATATAATAAAAGAGTAATATGCAAATTGACCATTACCTGAGACACCTAAGCCACACCCACCAGCCACGCCACGCCTCCCAGCCAACCAGAGCAGCTGTATGCAAATTAGCCCAGCCAAGATGGAGGCCGGCAGCCATGGAGCTAGAGCAAACCAGAGGCTTCTGCTGCAACTGCCTGCCTAGGTTGGCTGAGCCTCTCTCTGCTCACAGCCACACCCACCAGCCAAGCCATGCCTCCCAGCCAATCAGA